>JAVJGG010000013.1:24428445-24449078 GCA_035590195.1 Aviceda cuculoides
CCAGCTTCTTGTGCCCCTCCAGCTTTCTCACCGGCTGGGCTTGAGAAGCTGAAAAATCCTTGACTTTAGACTAAACATTACTTAGCAACAACTGAATACATCTGAATAACTGAATGTTATCAACATTCTCATGCTGAACTCAGAACATAGCACTGTACCAGCTACTAGGAAGACAGTTAACTCTATCCCAGCTGAAACCAGGACATAAGTTTTAAAAAATTAGTCTTGATATGTATTTCTTATATGTAATGCAATATTATATTATATTGTCCAATATTGTATTTTCTGCAATACATACTTCATCTTTCCAGGAAAGTTTTTTTTTTTAAATAGCCATTTGGTATAACTTTATTTTCCTGGGGACTTACTATTGATCTCTACAGGATCCTAGGTCTTGTCCAGGAGTCAGCACCATGGTTTCTCCAGAGCAAATAAAGGATTAAGGTACACCGAACTTCAGATTTCTACTAAGAATTTCATTTAGCAAATTTTGTTTGCACACCAGCACTAGAATTAATATATTTGGAAAAAGCGTATTTTGTTGGATAGTTTTAGCCATAAAACCTAATGAACTGCGTTGCATGGAAGTACTTTTGTTCTCCCACAGGAAGCAGAAATGCCATCTGTGTCACAAGAGAGCTTTGTACAAATGACTGCTTTGCACATCACACATTCTTTACATCATTTTGCAGCATAGCTATGCCACGGACCAGTCTTACCATGCTGAGAAAATAGCATCTCTGTATTTCTTGTCTCTCATTTTTAGCCCCAAAGTTGCTATGTTCAACACATAGGCAAAAGCACCTCCTAATTGCACTGTGGACAATAATTTGCATAAGAAATATGAAAGTGAGCTTAAAGAAAAACATAATTTGTAAACTTAAGGGGAGGGTACATCATTACAGGACTTCCACACGACCATTTTTTCATTTAATTTTTAATTTGTATTTTCATATTATTTGGCACACTTCATACCATTGCTCTGAGTAATGTATTTGGGGAAAATAAAACATGTGTTATCACACATTTTTAGCTGTAAAAGGTGATGAACTGCATGGCATGGAAATATTTCTGTTCTCCCATAGAAAGACTTCATTTTAGATCTCTCCCATGTCTTCTGCGTTTGGGCTTTGGCAAAGACCCTGTAGCCCCTGACAGGTTCACCCTCAAGACTACACGGAGTTTCTGAGTACCTCACTACGTCCCTGTTCCCGTACTGCCAAACAGGTGACAGACACCTCACTACTCCCTCAGCTTCTCTCCGTGCACACTTAATCTTACACCAAACCTTGAACGTTATACAAACAGTCATGGCCACCAGGATCATCACCCAAACACCGCTCCCTCAGACTGGCGGCCGTTGCGACCCGCCGGCCTGAGGCGAGCCCACGCGCCCGCCACGCTGCACGCGAGGCACAGCCTCACACACCCCCACACACACACCCTGCTCCCTAATGGAACGTTCCACTCGCGACGGGTAGGCGGCGAGCGCCCGCAGATAAGCCAACGGATGGGACGTTCCACCGCAAGAAGAAGAAGGGGGGGAAGGAGGCCGCGCCTTTAGAAAAGGCCGCCCGCCCTCACATCCGCCCCCCCCCCTCCGCCGCGGCCGTTAAGGGGGCGTGGCTTCCGGGCGCCCATTTCGAAAGAGGAGGCTGCCGCCATGGCGCAGTCGGTGGTGGTGCAGGGTAAGGGGTTGTGGCGGCCGCAGCTCCTCCATGCCGCCCCTCCCCGTGCCTGACCCGTGTTCCTCTCTCTCCCCCCTTTGCAGTGGGTCAGTGCGGGAACCAGGTGGGCTGCCGCTTCTGGGACCTGGCGCTGCGGGAGCACGCCGCTGTCAACAAGGTAACGGCGCCGCTTCCCGCCTCGCCCCCCCCCCCCCCGCCGCGGGCAACCCGGTACCGGCGCCGCGGCCCGCCGCGCCCCCCCCCCCCCGGCCCTTGCTGCCCTGAGGGGGGGCGGTTGGGGCCAGCCGCCCTCCGCACCCCCCACGGCGGCCCTCGCTTCGTGCCGTGTTCTTCACTGTGGCGACAAAGCGCTGTATTGATTTGATTAAGCGCAGGTCGCTTCGTTGCGAGCAAAGCTGTCCCCGGGTTTTTATGCCGTTTAATTAATCATTTCTAGTTCAGATCAGCTTTTTCTAGCCTTTCCACCTTGAAAAGCCCGGGACGTCTCACTACAAGCAAACGTTACCGGGTTTGACGCAGTTAGTGAAAAGAGAGGGTTGTTCAATGCGGGTTCTTTGCTACTGGCAGTAAAGCGAAAAAGTAGCCTGCCAAAGCCCACCTTTTTTTCGTTGTTAGCACATGCTGTGCGGTGGCTTACTGTGCACTTCTGCTGACCAAAATAGCAGTGTAAAGAGGGCATAGGATTGTGCTGAGTACCCTGAAGGAAAATGCACTCTTCTTGCCATGACTATGAAGATACTATATCTTGGTAAACACCGTGTGTTAACAGATAATCATGAGCAGTCCTTCTCAATGCCTCCTGTTGAAGCAGCTGTAAAAAGGCAGTGGATGAAGCCATATGCGTATGGAGAGTCTCTTGGTCTTAGTGTTGTAGGGAACAGTGACTTCCAAATTCTGCTTCATCAGGTCTTTAGGAGTGTGGTAAGCTGTCTGTAAAATAATGATGTTGAAGTATTCAAACTTGCCAGGTCTCTCTAGCTTTATGGTGGGGTAAGTAATTTCCACGCCACCCCTCAGCAGGGAGTTTAGGAATCGCTGATGCAGTGTGATGTGCTTTGCTTTCCACAGAACTTCATGGACGTTGGTATCATGGGCATGGAGCCCATGATGAACTGAGTGCTGTATCTGATGAAAGGAGTCAGCTAAATGGCAGCTACTCAACTTAATAATTGCATTGGGATCTTCAGTAAAATCCTAAATCTTTCGAAATTAAGGAAGAGTTGTTGTTCAATCTTGTGCTGAAAAATTAATTTCTTAGTTACATCCTCCTATCAGTTTTTAATATCAAGCTGATGCTTCAATGAAATGTTCTTTTTAGTGCTGACTAGAACTAGTTGGATTCAACATAGATCTTCACTCTGTTTTGAGTGGGGAGGTTTGACAGGTGACCTTCAGAGGTTCCTTCCAACTTAAATTATTCTTGAAAAAGCACTAAGAATTTCTGACATTACACCTCACCTTATGTTGTGTTGTTTCCTTTTAGAAAGGAATTTATGATGAAGCATTAAGCAGTTTCTTTAGGAACGTAGATACAAGGTAAGTCTCCTTATCAAGCAGCTCATGAGCTTAACACAGCAGATCAACAATTCTAGTATCTTCTCTTAACCTAAGTTACAGTTTTCTTTGTTTCAGGTCATATTTAGTTTGTGCTAGGAAAAGATTTCAGCTTTTTGTGTTCTCAAAACACTCTCTTTACCTTTCCATTTTAACTATACTTCAGTAGTTAAAGCTGTTGAAAGTGTTTGCGTTTGTTTTCCCTTCCTTCTGTCCCAAAAATGGACAGTCAGGATCTGATAGCTTTTGTCATTGTGAATCATGATCATACTGCAAGCCCTCTGAATACCAATTTAGTGGAATTTTCTAGAAAAGTTGTAAGAGGAGTTGTGTATAAGGTAGTCAGAAAAGGTCATGTCAGTTTTTAAATCCATTTTATCTGACTAGTTTGTTACACAACGAGTGGTGGCTATCATTTTTTTTTACAGTTAACAAATTCATACCTTAAGAGCATTCAGTCATCTCTTGCCTGGCCAGTTACAAAAATCCTTGCAGTTTGCAAGAATAAAACAGTTGTGTAGGCTAGAGGAATCATGTGAGTACTGGGGGCTGCTGTGAGCTGCTCAGCTAATAAGAAGTGTCTGGAGAGCTTTGAGTGAGAGGGTGGAAGATCGCTGAGGAATCCAGTGCAGCCCCATACACTCTTCCCCTCATTCCTGATGAGACTTAGCATGGTCAGAATATTTGGTGCTGTAGGAAATTTCAGCCAGTGTTTTTGGAGTATTACTGTGGTTGAATGTAGAATGGTCTAAGAGATACTTTAAATTTAGGCTTGACAGCTCCCAAATTAGGTAAATAATTGAGGGGGAAATTTAGATCCATCTTCCAGTATCCCTGCCTTTTTCCCTGTGTTGAATGCAGTTTGGCCACACTGGAGTATCTCATCCTTTTAGTGCAAAAGCACCAGCGTTCATTGTGGAAAAATGCGATTGTACACAATGCATAGTCCCTGAGGCTGGCTCAGTACAACCGATCCTGGAAAAAAAGGAAAATTAAGCTATGTCAGCCCAGCATGATTTCTGAATTGGTAAATCTTAATGGCAAAGTAAGTCAAGCACAGTGTTGTGCTAGTGCAATTACGCAGCTTTCACACCTTGAGCAATAGCGCAATGCTGTGCTACCCCCGTTGAAAAGCTAGTGGTGCTATTTGGTGCGCTGTGTGCCATTATATGATGCAGATATACCACATGCTGCACAAAAGATAATCCTTTCAAGTTTTGGCAATGCTTGTAGAATTACCATGGAACAGAGGCTGTATCTAAGAAAAAAGAGAAAGAGAGTAAACTTTCAATACTTATCTTTTCAGCTTCCTGAAGTACTGCTTAGGATATTTCTGATTGAGAGTGTGTCGTGTAATTCCCTACAGTAATGCAATTATGAGGTCTTTCTTATCAGGATGTTCAGGGTATTCCTCTTTGTTTACATTGTAACAGTCCTCTGAATGTGAAAGATTAAGGAGGGAATCTTATTCTAATATATATTGCCTTATTTTATATTGTGATTCTGAGCTTGGATTTTTTTTTTTTTTTTCCAGAAGTGGTGGTGATGGTCCTGATATTTACAAAGGAAGAATCTACTCTTTAAAAGCACGAGTAAGGCAATCTATAAAGGTCATTCTTTTTACACTGCATATTTACGTCCAACTGTGTAGGAATTTTCATAAGGTCCTTATAATTGCATATGTCTTTAAATACTAATTTGAATAGTAAAATTTCTAGTAGTAACTTTTTTCTCATTGGAGTAATGCAGTTTGCTGCCAGTTTTGTTGAGTAATTTAAATTATAATTTTAATAAAATGTTTGCAGGTATTACATATCAAGTTTTTATCTGAATTTTCTAAGGAGTGGGTATCCTTGAGCCACTTTAAGTGATTAAGAAGCAAGAAAACTTGAAACATAAAACTGCTTTAATTTCTTTATTCGTAAGTATTGGGGCAAAATATTATAAGATTTTTAACAAAATTGCATTATCAGAAATGCTGTCCCTATTGAACAACTTCTAGCAAGGTGAATCTAGTTGGTCCCCTAATTAACAACTAAAAAGTTGTTTCTGGAGCACAGTAGAAACAACATATCTTTTATATTGTAAATAATTTTATATTTCTTTGTGTGATTACTTCAAAGGGTGGTTTGCTTGTTGACTGAATTTTAATTCTTTCCTTTCTCAAAGGCACTGTTGATTGACATGGAGGAGGGTGTGGTAAATGAAATTCTGCAGGGACCATTGAGGGATGTGTTTGATAGCAAGCAGCTTATCACAGATGTTTCTGGTTCAGGAAACAACTGGTGAGAACCTCTTCAGAAAGCATTTCTTAGCAACTAATTAGATGGCATTTTAAAAGGGAAATGATAACAGTAGCATTCTGGTTCGTTCTGCACCTGGGGAGCTGCAGCATATTAGCAGTAAACTTTGGTATCACTGTCGCCTGGAGTAGGGAGGGCTTTGAAAAGCCTTTTACAGAAGGATAATTCTGCTGATACATCATTTAATCTATTTTTTTTTCTTCCTCTTTTTTTGATTTTCAAAAGAACATGCTTTTTATTTTTGCTTTTTTGGTATTCAGCTGCTCCCGTTGCTCAGTCAAAGCCATAATCTAGTTTGAGACTGGGCAGCTAGTGTGGAAATGAGATATATGAACAAACGCATTCCTGATTTCTAAGCACCACAGTGCTACATGCATATAAACTACATTACCAAAAAAAGAAATTCAGAAAAATGCACATTAATGCACCTCTAATAATATTCATTGTACTACAGACTGGAAAGCAAATCATCAGTAAATGTACCAAAAGAGAGTGCAGTACAGGGAATAAAGCATATTGTAACTTCACCATCTAGTAGGCAAGTGTATTGAAAATGAGCTGTTTGGGTTGTTTTTTATTACTGGTAGCAAGTGACTCGCATAGTACTTAAATGAAGATTAGTATACATATTACATAGGGATATCCTTATTGCTAAGGAGCGTGTAACTTTCATTTCATAATTACAATTCGATCATCCAATGTATGAGTTTGTTTCCTTATTGGCACAAAAATAGTGCATGCTTCAAAGCTGTGAACTTTGTGCTGCTCGCATCCTCAAAATTAAAACCATATCCTGACTCCCATATTCACATGATGTAGTCGCAGCTGAGCAACTCTCACAAATTAGGTGTTGCACCCAGCTCTGGACTCTGAACTCTAAAATGTCAAATTGGAGGAGTTAAAATAAAAAAATGGAAGATTGATTGATGGATTTTTTTTTATTTAAAAGTACTTTTCATATCCTCAGGGCTGTAGGTCATAAGCTATATGGCTATCAGTACCGGGAAAACATTGTGGAAAAGCTGAGGAAGGCTGCAGAACATTGTGACTGTCTACAGTGTTTTTTTATAATTCATTCTATGGGAGGTGGTAAGTAACTTTTTCCAATGGTTAGTATGATTGCACCAGCCACAGATGGAAGAGGAAATACCTGGGTCTTGAATAGAAGATCAGTGTAATAATCTAGATCATTCAGAATGCAGAATAAAAAAAATTTAACACAGTCAAATTAAGTGGACCTGTAATTATTTATTATTTGTTTCGTTAGAGCACTGAGGAGCCTTAATCATGAACTGAAGTAAGTGCTACGCAGAACAAAAATAGAGCTGAAATTTTAAATACTAGGCAGTGGGTGGATCAAGACAGGTACCAAATACAAGGAAACGTTAAGGTGTTACTGATCAGAAGAACGGACAGTGGCTTCAGAACACTGACATCATTGTTGTGATCAAGTTATTTTTAATTGTGGGGAAAGAGTTTTCCAAAGGGCTTTGAAGGAGACTTCTAACGTTGCTTAACTCTGGAAAAACTTTGGTGTTCTGTTTTCCTTCCACATAGTTCTCTTGAAACCAGTCTAGCTACTTTATTAATAAATCAGAAGGGAGAATCCCTTGCAGTGACAATTTTGTCATTGCTGAATTGCCACTAAACCTTCCTCCCCCAAAAATGTGGGGGGAGCATGTATTATAATTGGTTATCAAGTGGAAAAAGACACAGAAAATAGCACTAAATGTGAAGCAAGAGTTTTGTCAAGGGCCTTTTTTGTGGCCATTTGCTTAATTTGAGAGACCCTGCAGATATTGTTTTGTATTGCAGAAAATTGCTGTCTTGTTCATAGATGAAATTGTCTGCTGCTGAGAATGTTAGCTCTCCAAGACAGAAAAAACACAGTTCAGTTTTCTGATTTGAACTCAGTGCTATGTGCTTAGTCCTAATGCGGAAAAAAAGCATGTGCTGGGGGAAAGGGGTTGTTCTCTCTTGACTGGAGAATGGGAAAACTTTTATAAAGAAACCCCAAAAGGAAAGTAAATAATTGTTGGGGGCAGTTCAATGTTTTTAAACAAATATTTTATTTCAAAACTCAAATTAAAGACTTTAAGAAATAAAAATGCTAGGTCAGAAAAATGTTGTTTACTTACTAGGACTTTTTGGTTTGCAGATATTTTGGGGATTGTATACTTCATCCTGTCTGGTATACCATGGGAGATACTTAATTATTGTCCTGTCTGGGAAAAACCTTCCTGCCTTAATTTACATCTGAGTAGCCTCCACAGTCAGCCAAATGCTTCAGAAAATATTTATTAATATATATGATTGAAAGGCTGTGTTTCCAACATATGAGACTTAAGATAACGTGGGAAACCTTATATCTTCTCTCATTCTGGCTTCATTCATAATTAGGGACAGGATCTGGTCTTGGAACTTTTGTGCTAAATTTGCTTGAGGATGAATTCCCAGAAGTATATAGATTTGTTACTTCAGTTTATCCCTCGGGTGAAGATGATGTTATTACTTCTCCATATAACAGTGTTCTGGCTATGAAGGAGCTTAATGAACATGCAGACTGTGTGCTACCAATAGAGAATGAAGTAAGAAGTAATATTCTATTTCTGTCAATTTCTTTTTTATTAGACTGCACATAGGACGTGTTTCTTCCTTCTGTGTATTGATTTGAGTACCAAGTCTTAAAAAGCATAATTTCATTTTTTGAAGTAATAATTGAACTCCCAAGTCACTTGCAGGCTTTTGAAATTAGTATGGGTATCACTAAACAGTTGCTCTGCACCTTCAAAGTAGTCTACAGTGAATTTTTTCATCTCTAGTTCAAGGTAAACAGTGAAAAGCTTCCATTTACTGAGGCTGAGTCTTATCTTTTAGTAATCAATTTGTGCTTAGTATTAATAGAGTCCTGCAAGGCAAATGACTAACCATTCCAAATTCCAACAGACTTGACTACTGATTAGTGATACGGGCATCATAAGCATACCTGACCACGCAAACCACTAGATCATTTGAATATAACTTTGATGACTCTTTTGCTGTTTGTTTATGAAAAAAGCAAGAGAAAGTGAAATATATTTAGAGAATATATTTTTGCTTTCACAGGAATTATGAAAATTTAAAATGTGATTTTAGAAAATGAGGACTTTGAATAGTTGAATAAAATTCAAAATTCTCATCAAGCTGTGTACAGGTTTGTGACATGTAGGGAACAGACTTAGAAACACTTCAGTCAATTGGAATTGATCAAAAGTTGGACTTACATGTATCAAAGGTATAATCTTTGAACTGACAGTACCATGCTTAGCTTTCTCTTTAAGATTAATCAAAATGAAAATTGGGGTACTGATTTTGAAAGCTCTGCTCAAGACTATTTGTATGCTTTTTTTTTCCTCTCAAGTCTCTGTTTGATATAGTTAATAAAATTCATCAGATGATCAATTCTGGGAAGCTAGGGTCAACTGTGAAGCAAAACAGCTTGGTAACGTCAAGTGCAGGCAGTGCAAAAACTGTACAAGAGAAGCCGTTTGACGCAATGAATAATATCGTAGCTAACTTGCTGCTGAACCTGACAAGGTAAAGTTACAGGTTATTCTGTAAAAGTAGTATTGCTGGAGGCGGTGTGTGCTGCAAATATGCAGGCCTGTATCAACTCAAAGAAAATGAGTTTCCATTTTGAGTCTCCTCTTCTTACAAATTAGCTACTAAATGTTAAAGTATTTGGAAGTATTCAGATTGCAGTGGTATCACTGTAGCCATGATAGTCTTAGAACTGAAGTAAGAAAAGGCTTATAGGCAGAAGGATATTATCTTCCATTAATGCTTAATGGAGCCCAGGGAGGTTTGCCTTTCTAGGCCAGTTGTATTATTTTATCAAAACTGTCAGATCGTTGTTGTTCCTAAACTGTCTATTGCTTCAAGAAACACTGTTGCAATATACTTCTGGAGTATTGGCCTGCTTTTCTTTTAAACAGCTTGTCAGGAACGTTAAGTCATGCATGTTTTATTATAGCCTATTAAAAGTGGTATTCAGCAGCTATGTCCACGTACTGAAAAACAGTACTAAAGATGAGAATCGGGAGACAAGGTCGTCTTCTTGATGATTTATTGTTCCATAATGAGAAGTGTAAGTAAGTAAAATATAGCACTGTTACTGCCAAATGTGAAAGTTTAGTAATTATACATGAACAGTTTCTTGAATGCTCTGTTGTTTTACTGTTTTATTGTACAGAACAGTTGAGAAATGGATTTAATGAATGTTTATATTATAAAAGTAATTTACTCTAGTTTATAACAGTTTTGTAACAGTTTGTTAATTTTTCAGCTCTGCTAGGTTTGAAGGTTCCCTTAACATGGATCTTAATGAAATCAGCATGAATTTGGTTCCATTTCCTCGACTTCATTACTTGGTTTCAAGTTTGACTCCTCTCTATACATTGGCTGATGTTAATGTACCTTCTAGAAGGTAAGAAAAAAAAAATATTATGGAAGTTTGACATTTGAAGCTTAATTTCTGATTCTTCCATAGTTTTCATTAAAAAAAAATTCCGTTCTATAGCAAAACTAAGGGTAGATGTTCTAAACGTTTTAAGTCTGCCACATTTTGAAATTCATCCTGCTGATTTTAGGAACGTCCTTTGTCCCTTTTCTCTGTAATGGTTGAGCCAGTAAATTTGAAATTTATTTTTATCTCTGCTGGGAAATGTTTCTGTTGGAAAAATGTATTACTTGGATAGAACTCACACCACAAGTTCTTTGGAGTAACAGTTGACACTTGACTCACTGTAAAGACAAACAAGGAATTTAGAAACTAGACTCCTTGGGAAATAATCTTCAGTCTTGCTTCAGTCTGGAGATGCGGTGAGCCTATTTAACAGCTTATTGTAACAGTAAGCTGACACTTGACAAATTTTGTGAGATTATTTATCCCACTGACATGGCAGAAAAATAACCAGTTAAAATAGATTATACTGGTTTTAGTGAATTAAGTCCAGTCAGCAAAAGGTCTAAAAAGTGATAGAGGCAGCTAAGCGTAAGTGATGGAAGTATGCAAAATGGAGAAGAGGGCAGGAACCACCCCTTTTCTGTGATGGCAAGTTCTGACAATCAGTTGGATCTCTTGAAGCCATGCACTGAGGAGATAGTACAGTGCTGGAGGGAAGGTAGCAGACTATGGGGAGATGCTCAGTCAATCACGTTTCAGAATGAGGTGGGAACAGTAATATTTTTGTCTCCTTTATTTAGTTATTTTTTTAATAGGCAGTTTGCGGCAGAGGTGATTAAAAAAAAAAAAGAGATGATAGATGCAAAGAGTTTGGAACAAATGGAAAGAATAACTTAGATGAGGAGGTTTCTATGGACCCATAACAAGACACCATCTTTGATATCCCACAGTACAGTGGAACTTGCTGAAGGAGGTGAAGAGGAAAAGAGTATGATCTGCAGTGTCATCTTTTAAAGCAGTGATACATCATAAAATTAGAATAAGTAGACAAATATATATAGTCTGTCTTTTCCTAAATCATTAATCTAAATTAATACAATTTTATGATTCATTGAGCCCTTTAAATAGTGAAGTGTAACAGGCCGATAATCAGTTCTGTAAGTGTCACGTGCACTTTGGTATTCCCTGTCAGATGCTTCACAAGCAGTGAGGTTTTCCACTCAAATTGTCATATAACCAGAACCTCAAGTAAACTCCTTTTACATATTTTTAATACTTTGTAACCATTGACCTAAAATTGCCATAATAAAGGTCTCTTAGTCTGTCCGCTTCTCTGACTTTAGAGTCAACAGCGGCTTGTAACATGAGGGAAAAGAGAAGGAAAAATGGATCTGGTGTGTTTTCAAAAACTTCTAATGCCAACATATGTACATGTAAAGGTTTGAATCTTTTTCCTGTCATTCATGGTCCCAGGTTAAATCTACCTTTATCTCCAGAATTTTATGAACTTTTAAACCCTGAAGGTGGGCATTCTGAAGAACTTTTGTAGCCTGGTTTAGTAAGAGTAGATAACTGTTTTCTTTTCACCTAGGTTGGATCAGATGTTTTCAGATGCTTTTAGTAGAGAACATCAACTAATTCAAGCAGATCCAAAGCATAGCCTCTACCTTGCCTGCGCACTTCTCGTTCGAGGAAATGTGCAGGTTTCAGACCTTCGCAGAAATATTGAAAGGTTGGTAATACCACACAAAGTTGTCATGGGATTTGCTATTGAAACTGGTGTCAGTTGTCCAGAGCGCTCTCACTTTTCATTTGAAGAATTTCAATACTGAATCAGTATACTCAGATATATTTTTCTTAATTTCAGAAGGGAAGAAAATGTAATTAATTTACATTGTGAGTTAGAGTAAGTTGCAGCATTCTTGGATTTCCAAATAAAGGGAGCTGACTAGATATCCCTGTGCTGCTCTTTTCATTCTCAAAAATGCAAAAGAAACCAAAGCCTGAGCTTCCAGAAGTCTTCTGCCATTAAAAGATGTTGGAGGAATAAGTTCTGTAGTAGAAGTTTGTTTTTACTGAACAGGGAATTGTCCTTATTTTAACAACTCTGTATTGTTAGCACTCTGTTTCTACCTTTTATGCTATTGGTGTACATAGTTATAACAGAAAAGGCAGGCAAGCTTCACACACAGAATGGAGTTTACAGGCACACAGGTGTGTGGGGAAAATTTCTGAGAATCTAGAGCATTTTAGCTTTTTCTAAACTACAGGTAGACTGATTGTCCACACATAATAATAATCTGCCCGTCTCCTAAATCTCAGAGTGCTTACAGTCCCTGTTATAGAAATAAGTGTCTGTAACTTTACTTTTCAAACCCTGATATGTTAAATTAACAAAAGTGGTGTTTGCCATTTAAATTTAAAATACACATGGTGTTTTAGTGTGAAGTCTAAAATGTCATATTCAAAATGATAGTTATAACTGGCTTGCTTAGTTCTGAAAACTTAAATGTTAACCTGTTCAGACTATTTTTTACTAGAGGAAACTTAAGCTTTGTGTTGTTTACAGTCCTTAGGTAACTACATTTTCATATCACAGGTTGAAGCCTTCCCTGCACTTTGTCTCCTGGAATCAAGAGGGCTGGAAAACTGGTTTGTGTTCAGTACCTCCTGTGGGCCATTCCCATTCCCTTCTGTCTTTAGCAAACAACACCTGTGTAAAACCAACTTTCGTTGAACTCAGAGACAGATTTATGAAGCTCTATAAGAAAAAGGTACAACTCTTATTATAACATCTGTAGCCACTGATCATTATCTTCTTGCATTATTGGGAAGCAAATCTTGGTATCACAATGGGACTGCTTAAAGTAACAGCCCAAGATTTTTATTTGTGTTACCCATCAAGGAATCATTCCAACAGCTGCTGCTTAAAAGCATAACCCCCTTATTAATCTGTACCTGCCAGGCAATATACTTACTTTCTTCAGCCATGAGGCAGTATCTAACAGATCTGCCTACCAGTTTGTGCTGGGTTGACCTTGGCTGGCCACCAGGTGCCCACCAAGGTGTTCTCTCACTTCCCTTCCTTAGAAGGGCTTGTGGGTCAAGATAAGGACAGGGATGTCACTCACCAATTACTCTCATGGGCAAAACAGACTTGACTTGGGGAATAGTAATTTAATTTATTGCCAATTAATAACAGAGTAGGATAACAAGAAATAAAACCAAAACTGAAAACACCTTCACCCCACTGCACACCCTTCTTCCCAGGCTTAATTTCATTCCTGCTTCTCCTTCACTGATCTTGGTGTCTGCAGGGCTGTTTCTCACACTTTTCTAACTCTGCTCGCTCGCTCTCTCTTTCTCTCTCTCAGCTGTTGTGAAGCATTTTTTACCCCTCATTAAATACATTATCACAGAGGCAGTACCAGCATCGCTGATGGGCTCAGTTTTGGCCAGCAGCGTGTCCATATTGGAGCTGGCTGAAACTGGCTTTGTCTGACATGGGGGCAGCTCCTGATACCTTCTCACAGAAGCCACCCCTGCAGCCCTGCGCTCCCTGCTGCTACCAAAACTTTGCCATATAAACTCAATACACGGTTTGGTCAGCTGTACCCAAGAAGACAGCATATGAAAAGGTGGATGTGTAAGAAATTGGTAATGTTGACTGTGATTCCATAGGGGATTGTTACTAAAGTTGCCAATTATTTGCACAAGGGATATCATGATATAAGTCTTTAAATCTACTTTCTACATTGCTTGCACTCCCCTCTTCAGTGCAGGCTAAATGGTGCTTATTGAGCCAAAAGAATTAGGTACCAAGAAAAAGGATAACACTGAATTTTTTTTATTCTCATAGGCTCACCTTCACCATTATCTGCATATAGATGGAATGGAGCAAAGCTGTTTTTCTGAAGCCATATCATCTTTGTCTGACCTTATAGAAGAGTACAATGAACTGGATGCCACAAAAGGTGGGCCTAGAACAGATCCATCAAGACTGAAGATAGCTGTTTAAAGGAAGAACAACTGGGTTGGGTTTTTCAATAAATAAATAAATCCCCCAAGCATCCAACCACTTCAGTTAACCAGAGTGAATTGCAACAAGCCTAGCTGTTGTAATTCCAAAAGGAGACTGGGACAGTGACTTTGTCAGCTCTGAGAGGTGACATATTAAGTGACAGGCCCAGCCTGTAAGAAAGATTTGAAGGCATCTAATTATGGCGGATATCAGTAAGAGCAGTCTTCCTTACTGTAAATTGACATACCATATGCTGTAAAGAAAAGAAAGAGATTATAGCGGCCAAAAATGTAGTTCTTTTCTCAGACTTTCAGCTTACGGTAAACTAAAGGTAGGCCTTGCTTCAAAGAAGGATCACTGTTGCTAGATTTGGTTTTTTAACAAGCAACTGTGAAGAGAAGAAAAGCCTGCCTGCATACTCTTTTCAAACATGAAAGCAAATCTCTAATGAAACTGGTGTCTGAAACTTTGCAGGATAGTAGTCATTTCAGAATGCTTGAAGCTATGTTCATAGTTTTAATATTTCTGCTTCCATGTTGTACATAGCAGTATTAGAGCATTCTGAGTTGATATCAAAATTGGCAATATCAGAAAATTCAACAAAATAAATTTTGTTTCAAGTATTGTACTTGGAGTATTAACTAGCATTATTTTAATGATTCGTATTCATGAATGCTGAGTTGTACTTGATAATGAGATAATACAATATACCTCTAAGCGAAACATGCACTTATAATGAAGTTATAATGACTGTTCGGAGAACAAAGTTTATATGCCTAAAAGAATGCAAGTAAAATAGATGTTTTAATATTTATAATTACCAGGGTAAGTAGATTTTTATATTACGGTATGAACTTTTACAAAACAGAATGTACAGCTATTTCCAATAGTTTGCCAGCTTTGGCTGTCTTAGAACAGCAAGACTAGTGAACTGTTACAAATCAGAATGGATCAATACAATGATTTCTTAAAGCTTGAATTCCTTCTAGCAGAGTTGGAGTGGGTGTGTAAGTAAGCACAATTTCAATGTATAAGTCCAGAAGTATTCAAGAAAACAGTGTGATATCATTTGAGAGCTTTTTTTTTTAAGAAAACATTCTAAAAAGTTATTTCCTTGAAGTTTTGCATCTATTATCTGCAGGTGCCCACTTATTTGTTCCTTTACAAGTGCATTGTTTATATTCACAACACTAGAGAAAGATTGTCTTCTGCAAAAAGCAATCTGAGCTTAAAATTGACTTTTGTTTGAAGCAGCATTGATGTGTTTTACTATTGCAAATACATAGTAGAAAATGTTAATTTGAGAATCAAGAATGATAGATGAAGTATTACAAGGTAATTTTTTTTCCTAGTATGTTAGAGCATCTGTGAATTTACATGTAGCTGTCTTTGTAGGCAACAACTTGTTACAGTGGGGTATGAAGCTGTCCTGCTGTACCTCTTTCAATTACCAAAAGTTCTTATTTTGATAATACTAGTGTTATATAAATCCTTCTCAAGAATGTATTTCCACATATAAAAACAATTATGTTTAAAAAGATGCACTCTTACTTCTGTTTTCCAGGTGCTATTTAAACAGTGAATATTCACATATGTAGTTTCACTATAACATTGCTGCGGCACGGGGTTATGCTAATTCTTCAGGGTGTGAGTGGGTTGTTGCACTCGTGGTACGTTACAGTCAGTGGTGTAACTTGTCATACAACTTTGAGTTCAGAAAATATATCTCCTGGAGCAGTGCAAATTCTCTGACATACACATGATGTTATCCACATCATCTTCCACTTAAAGAAGCCTTCATTGGGACACTCAAACTGTACAGTGATCGTTTTGGATTTATTAGGTATGCAGCACCTCTTGTCCAAGCACACCCCACAGAAAGTTAGTCTGTAGCTTTGAGTAGTTGAGCATCCAGAAAAAACTAGTTTCTCTGCTGTAGGAAGCTGGAATGTTGGTTGACATGTTTTTCCTTTTGGAATCTTTAATACAAAAACAAAGAAAAGCCTGAGTTCTTACATATTAAAAACTGAACATGTAAGAAAAAATTGCAACATTTACATAGAAGTATCTTGAAAATTACTGCTTCTGGAAGCTGTCTTACTTTTGTTTAGCAGTCAATAAATAGAAAATATTTTCTGAGTGACTGAACACCAGGACAGCACTAGCAGCACTTATATTTCAGGACATTATTTTGTTTTGTTTGAAACTACACATCTGTAGTTCACTATTGAAACCTGAAGACTGAAGGTAGAAAACAGAAGAGTTATTTTGGAACCCTTGGAAAAAAGTAGTAATTTTATATTAGTAGTTGCCAATATATCCATTTTTCCATTATTTCCAATATTTTGATTTTCTATTAGGAAGTCATTTTATATTAGAAAATACCTTTATTGTCCTCAGTATATTGGTCAGACAAGGCTGGATGAAGCATAATCTCTTTTCTTTTTTCATTTCACATTTTCTGTTTTCGTTGGTCACTCTGCTGGATATGCCTATGCCACAGGTCCTGGAACAGGGTGTCCAAGGAGTTGCCTGTACTAGGCACTCTTTCTTCAAAACTAGTGGTAAGCTTCTGTAAGCTAAGACAGCAATATATTATTTATGCAGCAGAACAGCCCCAAAAGGATTAGTTGAAAATAAAAGGATAAACATTTGATTTCTGTTCATGAAGGTGCTTTTGTAGGTAAATCTCAAAATGAGGCATAAACAGAGTTATACAAAAGCTGGCTGAGCTGCTGTTGAACTTTACTGACACTGCATACTCGGATCCTCGCAAGGGCTATGAACTTGCATGTGTTCTATGGCCCTCCAGTTTAATGTGATGGAAATGTTATGTGGAGAGAGTTATTTGTGGAATTTTTATGGAATGTCCAGAATGGAAGAGACATTGAAAATTATTTAAGGCCAAGCATAGCTCGAAAAGGGGTGCTGAAAACATTAATGCTGGTTTCTTTGTAGACATTGTGAAGGCTTTAGGGTTTGTGTTGAGGAGTAAAATTCTCCAGTCACTGCTAGATACCACCAAAAAGCCTATGTTCTGATGGATTAGGGCTGGATTAGGTGGAGTACACTTTAAAAAAGAAACAAAATTGCAGTGCAGAAGTTCATGGTGAAACTGCAAAAAAACCTGACTCTGGAATCTGTGCATTTAGTTAAGAGCACAGGCAGAATTACAAGGATACCTGGAAAGTAGACAGCAATATAAAGATCTCGTTGCAGCAGGCAGATTAAAAGCCTGCAGATCCACAGGTCTGCAACAAATAAAGGGAAGTTAAATGGTTGTTTATACTTGGTACCTTTTTTAAAGTATGACCTAGGTATATCCCTATGTATCTGAATTAGGTAAATCAATTTGACAAGGAAAGCCAGAAAACATAGCAAGAGCAGTGAAGTGAAACTTAGCACTTGTTATCCACACTAACAGAAAAAAGGCTTTTCAGAATAGATTTAATATTTTTTTATATATATATATTATATATATATATAAAAATATTGGCCCATTGAGCCATTCATGGAATTCATGCACAAGTTGACTTGATAACTTCTGCTGCACTGGGAAAGGGAAGGGGGAAGACCTCACTTTGAAACAAATTTCATGGTGCTTTTCTTCGGAGGGTTTGTATCACCTGAAGGATAGCATCCTTCAGCAGGTACAGCCACCACAGGGACAGGCTGTCAGGTCCCTGACCCATGTCAAATGGGAAGTGTGCTTTTCAAGCTGGGTATCTTTTCTCAAGGTTATGTTGCGCAGTTGATTCAAATTCCTGAGTAAACACTGTGAGGTGCAGCGTTGCAGTCAATGAAGGAGTTACTGAAGGTTGGACTTCAGCCTTTGGAGCTGCTGAAGCGCTACAAAGTAAATGGCTTAATGCTGTGCTCCAGGTGTTGGAAATACAGCTCCCCACAAACCCAATTAATATATTTCATGGGGTCAAATGGTTTGGTTGCCATTGTTTTCAACATATGTTCTCTCTTTGATCAAATTAGCAATGTTCTCTAGAAATTAACTCTTCATTTGAAGTCAGTTGCCATACTGAGTGTGTGTTTATGCACAGCATTAAGTATATTTCTGTAAAAAGGCTTTGATACTAGTTATAGGTATTATACTTTTGAAGTAAAGATGAGCTGCTTTTTTTTATTTTTGCTAACTTGCATAACCACTGCTAATGTGTTAGAAGTTGTCCAAAATGAACTTCAGGTTTTGTAAGCAGGTCTATTTATCTGCAGATCAACTTATGTGCATCTAGCTATTTACTCAGCAGCCTTTTATGAAGGTTTTCTGATAAGCTTTGTGATCCTTTTAGTTTTATTTTATAGATCCATGATGATGATTCAGGCCATAATTTTCCCACAATTGAAGCTGCCACCAAATAAATGCCTCGGGTTTCTGGTACCCACATTAGTTGTAACAAAGAGGAGTTTCACCATGGAAACTTGCACGTGCACCTGGAAGGAAACAGCACAAGCACAGGCAGCTGTGGCCAGGGAAGGGCAAGGATAGCTGCTTCTGGCAGTGGTGCTGCCTTAAAGTGAAAAAGAGAACTACAGTGTTAACAGCAGAGCAAGAGTGAGGTTAAACGGAATATCAGTTGACCCTGGCAGAACTGCATGGGTAAGCTCGTGTACGCTTTTGATTAGACTGAATAGAGAAGAAATTGGGAGAAGCATTGTCCTTGCAGTGACCTGAAATTTTATGAATTGAGGAAAGCCACTAAGGCAATTTTTATCATTTTCTGCTTTCTATTGAAAGATGAGGCCAAGGCTCCCTGCCACCACAAAGCAGGAGGAAGTGAGACGGCTCCCAGGCTGTGAAATGGCTGTCCACCAGCAGCCCTAATTGGTCTGATCTGATGAGTAGCGAACCTCGGCAGAAAGATGGGTTGAAGGTAGCTTTGGCCAATTCCCTGGTGACAGAAGCCAAAAGGCTTTTTGCTTTTCATATTCATCAAGTTTAGAGAAAAGAATCTGTGACCTAAGAGTAAGAGGGGTAATTGGGACAGACCGGTCACCCTGGCAATGGCCTTCAGCAAGAACTGAGAAATTGCCAGGGCGCTGCCTGCCTGGCTGCTGGAGCCAGGGATCCTAAATGCAGCAAGGCTTATGTGCAGAAAAGTTTACCAGGAACCAGTTTACCAGAAAAGAAGCCAGGCACACCTGACATCAGTCTGTAGTTTGTTGATTGAAGCTGCTTGTGCTGTCCCGGGCCACAGATGGATTGTCCAGGCTTCTTTCTGCCCGTGACCCTGGTGCAGGGACTTGCTGCTAATCTTGGTGTGAACACAGGTGTACATCCAATTGCACCACTGACACACAGGCACTTATAAAGTGGGTTAGGTTGGAAGGCCTGCCCATTAAGATAATAAACTCCATTGAGCTCACATCCTACAGCTACCAGATCTGGAAATGGTAAACGATAGTTACTAACACAGGAGAATCACATGGTTCCTGCTTACAGACTGCTAAAATGTGATCAGCCTTTACTGTGCCCACAGCTTCAAGCACATATTTTTTATTTATGCCCAGTGATGACTACAGCCACCTGTCTTTAAATCAGTCTTCGACATGTCTGCAAATAACAGGCTTGTACACAATGAACTGGTTTCACTAATGCATACGCAGGTGAGTTTAAAGGCAGTCCCAGCCCTGCTCTCAGATTCTCTGACTGAGCAGACGGAGGACTAAATTAGGATAAATGGCCTAGCACAGAGCCGTGCAGCACCAGCAAGCAGAGTTTTCCTCCAAAACCATTCACCTGCGGGTCCCACCCTCCCGGATTCCAAGAAGGGAATGTGAAAGAACAACTTACATGCACACAGGCCTGTTTCATACCTAGGCTCATCTCGCGAGTAGTCGCAGTAGAGGCCTTTGTGGGGATCGCAGATGTCTGCTTCATTGCAGGTCTCTCCTGACTGCTTGGCACAGACCTTGCAGCAGCCGCAACCATCCTTCACCAAGCTTACCCCGGGGGTGCAGGTTGGCACAGGTGGGCATCTGCACGGCCAGTGACAAACCTCCTTGCGGTTGTGGACTGCACCAGCTTCTGAAGGTTTTTCTCCAGGCTTCGCTGGTGGGCTGTGGAAAAACTTGCACACAGTGGGATATTTTGAGAGCTGAGTGCATAGCGGGGATAGCATAAAATGAAGTTGGGATGGAAAAAAACCTGTGAAGTTGCATGAAGACACAATATTTCTCATCTCACAGGATCCAAAAAGGGAGAGGCTGTGAGGTTTAGGTAGGAGACACAGGACCAATTTCATCAGTCACTGTCATGCACTGAGGTGTGTTGTGGTTTAACCCCAGCCAGCAACTAAGCACCAGGCAGCCGCTCACTCACTTCCCCCCCCCGCAGTGGGATGGGAGAGAGAATCGGGGAAAGAAGTAAAACTCATGGGTTGAGATAAGATCAGTTTAATAGAACAGAAAAGAAGAAACTAATGACAACACTAATAAAACAACAACAGTAATAATGAAAGGATTGGAATGTACAAATGATGTGCAGTGCAGTTGCTCACCACCCGCCGATCGACACCCCGTTCCTCCCCCAGCAGTGAATAACTCTCCCTCCTACTCCCCCCCAGTTTATGTGATGTCCCATGGTATGGAATACCCCGTTGGCCAGTTTG
>JAVJGG010000013.1:24455927-24467719 GCA_035590195.1 Aviceda cuculoides
TTCTATTAAACTGTTCTTATCTCAACCCACGAGTTTTACTTCTTTTCCTGATTTCCTCCCCCATCCCACTGGGTGTGCGGGGGGAGTGAATGAGCGGCTGCCTGGTGCTTAGTTGCTGGCTGGGGTTAAACCACGACGCATCCTCAAACGTGCGGTGAAGTTCCCCGCTGGGTTGCTGAGGCCGGGTGCTGCGATGGTCTTTGCCGAGGAGCCAGCACCCACCACCGACAAGCCCTTGTGAGGTGCCTCCCTTCTCGGCTGGCCAGCTGCTCGACTTTTGTAAATTCGAGCCACTTTTGCTTCTCTTCAAATTGTGTGCCAGACACGCGTTGCACTCAAAAAGGCTCCGTACCTCTCCTCGCAGAGCATCACCAATAACAGCACCTTCCTCAATGAGCTGAGTAACGAACTTCTACCGAGATATTGCCAATGGGACAGAAATTCATCTTGTCCTTCATACCCACTCCCACAAGGCCAAGTGCAACACTGAGATCGCTGTCGGAGGGGTAGAAAGCTTTGTGCAAGGGCAGCTATACTGTGTTCCCCACGGTGTGCCGCTCTTTCTATTTCAGCTGTTGTCTACTTCCAAACTAATTTATAAAGCCTCTCAGAGCCATAACATGCTACCTAATTTATGAAGATATTCATGTGCTGATTTAAGACGTCTAGGTCCCATTTTCAAAACTGACTTATGCAGGTAGTTGTCTGTATCCTATTTTCTTCTAAGAGGTCTTAAACACAGAAAAGATACCATAAAGTGCCTGTATTCCTACGGATGTATCTCTGAAATGTTTTGTCATTCCATGACCATCAACCACGAGAAACAAGTAACTCCCAGAATTGTTTAAGTTGAGTATTTGTCAGCAAAAAGAGGCTGAGCTTTCATTTTCTTGTTAGCAGATCATTTAAAAATACCTGTACATGTGGAACAGGATCAGCCTGCGCTCTGCCCAGCTCTGTAGGGCAGACTGTGCAATCAATCTAGAGAGGCATAGACCATAAAATACAGGCCAGGAAGAGCGAAGGCAGAGACAGGAATAAAAATGAAGACAAATTGGGGACCCACCAAGCCAAGCAAAGAAGTGTAACTGCGCTGAGCTAACCTATTACCCGCTGGAACTGGCCAATGCATCGGCTCTGCTTTCTCTTTTTAATTTGATGCCGAATTCACTGTGACGGAATAAACTCAGATCAGCCCAAATCACATTTGCTAGCTTTTTTTTCTCCTGGTAGCCCGGCTCTGCGGGCACCCCGACGCCGGCAGCCCCAGCCTCCCCTGCCTTTCTGCCCCCGCAGGCAGCCAGCTGCTTCTTGGGGAGAAGCGCCGTCAGGATAAATATTTGAGCTCGGCGGCTAATCCCACGTGTCAGGAGACACGCGAACATCCACCGAGGCTCGTACGGTTCTCAAAGGGTTTCCATTGTTAGTTACGGGAGGAAATAGTGAAGCGGCTTCCCAAACTCCTGGGCTATTTACACATGGAGTTCGTGTGCCAGCTAAAAAACATTCCTGGTGGAAATGAAAATAAGGTCCCGGCCAACGTCCTACCCAAACCTTCCTTGAGGGGAGGGCATGGGAGAGACACAGAAAAAGAGTTGTATTTTTTACCAAACCACTGGTTGGGGATTTTTTTTATTTTATTTTATCCCCAGCACATACTTTATTAACCTTTTAAAAAAAAAAAATCCCACCTAAACATTGGTGTATTCCCACTGCTATCTCCAGATTTATTTTGGCACAAAGTCATCCGAAAGACAAGCTCAGCTCTTCAGTCTACAGAGGAAGTATATGATGCTCTCTACAGACCCAGACACCCATAAATTGTAGGGCATTGGCTGGATCTGGTGCCCATTTTGCATGGCAAGTGTCCCAGGGGCTGAGAAACCCTCAGCAAGGGGAAGGGAGGCTGCGCTCGCCCTTCTCCTTCCCGCCTCTGCAGTCACCTCCACCTCTTCCCCCTCATGTGTGAAGGTCACCTCCACCTCTCTCCTCCCGTGTACAAGGAAGCTGCTCCAAGTTTTAGAGCTGAAAGGATTTGCCCCTTCATTGGATGAGTCCGTAAAAAATAGCAGAAGCTGTTGAACTGGTAGTGGAGAGTCCAAAGAGCAAACACGTCAGATCTGGGCAAGGTCCAGGGTTCACAAAGATGGTGACAGCCTGTCTTCAGGCTCTTGTAAGGGAAGATTTTGGAAAGGGCATAAAAGAGGTCTTGCCCCTGCCCTCAGGCTGTGTCTTTCAGACTCTAAAAAGTAGTGAAGTATCCAAGAGAAAAAATCCACACCTCTTTATTGCAAGGGTATGGAGAATAGTGTCTTTAGACTATAGAGTAGTCTTTATTTTTCTACTTAAGAATCTCACCTCACCATATGTGTATGAAAGAGTGCAAAACCTATGGAAAACTCAATTTAAACAGTCATGTTTGGTTTCTTTTCAGTTTCCTCTGTAGAAAAAGCATCAAGATCTACAAAACATCCAAGCAAAACCCCACATCAATTCAAACTCTCCAGAGGGCATGCGAGCTTGCCTGGCTTGCAAGAAAATGTTGCCGAGTTGTGTTGGGTTGACCACCCCAGCAGTTCCGTTGCATAGTTACCCTTCCTTTTTCATGCCTACAGCAGAATTCCCTGTAAACCATCAGGGGAAAAGAAAACAACCACTGCCGCTGCACAACTGTGTCCATTTACTTCATCCCAATACTTCATTCCAAGTATTTTGGTGGACACATTCCAACGTGTCCACCACCAGCAGGCTGAAGTAAGGAGATGGCAGGCAGGGGTCGGCTGGTGGGTTGCCCAAACCTCATTTGCCATGTGGGTGGAAGGGGAGAAAGAAAAAAGCCAGGAAGGGGTTAAGGCAGAAGTCTCCAAGTGAACGACTGCGCCTGGCTCAGTCATCTCCGATCCGGAAAAGCCCACGGGAGAGCTCAAACATAAACAAGTGAATAACGTGCTTGAGATCCAAGGCTCTCAGTACCATTTTGCAGAAAGGATTATTTCATTTGCATTTTCTATAAATGAGTCATGACCTATTGACAGCTACAAAACTCTCCGTGTTGCTTCTGCAAAAACTGGGCCTCAGAGATGTCACCTTCCTTTTTTTTTTGCAGCATTAAAATTCTGGCTCCCCATGTGGTGGGAGCCGTGGTGCTGACTGCTGGTGGGATGATGCAGTGGCAGAAAGCCAAACCAGGGAAATTTAAATGGGAAAGGGGAGAGAAACAGAAGGTTTAGTGCTGCTGGAACCAGACCATTCATGGGGCCAGCTTTAGAACTGGTGTCCTTTCATCACTGCTCTGGTCTCCTGCACCTAACACCTTGCCTCGTCTCTCCTGCTGACCAGTCACCAGAGGAAGGATGCCCCAGAGGTACCCGGGTGGATACCCAAGAGGCCTCTGAATAAACCAGGGGTGGCCCCACACTGCAGAGCTAAGAAGAAATTAGGAAAAGAGAAGAAAATTTTTCCATTGTAATTAAAAGGAAGGAAGATATTAGGGGCTTTTTTAATAGATCCTCAATAATGCATGGATCTCTCAATCCTTGTCTTTTAAAATCTCTTGCAGACCACCTTAAATTCACTGGAGAAGTGCTCGGTCTTGCATTAGGTACAGCCCTGCCATCTGTTGGATTTTTTTTTAAATTAAACTCTTGTTTAATATAAGAAAAAAAAAAAACCCCGACAGCAGTTGCTTGGTTTTTTATTTCAGTTAGATATGCATTTGCTTTCCTAACGGAGTTCAGAAACCAGCAGCAATCCTGACATTTCCTGGGGAGTCCAGTTCATCTGGGGCCCCATCCAGACAGCCTGCACCCCAGGCTGTGCTCCTGCCTCGGAGCCCGTCTCGCCTAAGGTATAAACCGGCTTCAGCAATGGCAACATCCTACTTCTGTGGGCACCTTCCCACATGAAAAGGAAAAGGTCCCTTTTAAGGGAAAAAGGTAGGTTTTCTCACCTAAGACTAACAGATCGTGTGTCATGTATGTTTGCCTGGGCTCCAGAGAGACTTTCTGGGGGAAGAAGACCGGGGTGCTAAAAGACCCTTTAACCTAACAAAGATAGGGATAAGAAGACCCAGCGATGGACATCTCAAGCCAGACAAATTCCTATTAGACACAAATATTTAACAGAGGACAAACTATAACACAATATATGGAGGGAAGCAGCAGGTGTCTGCCTTTTGGGGATGAGATTCCCCTAGATGTCCTCCAGTGGGGACAACTACATGTCAGCTAGGAACCCTTTCTGTCTCTGGAGAGCAACAGGCACTGCCACGGTGCAGTTCGTTTCTTCAAATGGACAAGTCATCCTCAGGAGGAGGTGAATCGCATCCTTGAAGTACGTCTGCATCTTTTTCTCTCTGGTGACCACGCAGGGAGCTTGGGTTGACATCTGGTCAGAGAAGTGTGCCTTTTGTGTCTAGGCATCTCTGGCAGAACCACTTGAACGAAACACAAATTATGATGCCCAAACCTCAGGTGAGCGGATGCAGTGTAAAACTTGACGCTTACGTGTCCTCAGGTGATTTCACAGTCCCTTCTGGCCTTGCCCTCTGCGTTTCTGGGGCTTGCACCACAGCAGAGCCATAGGCATGGTGCAGCCTTCCATAGGGCTGGCGTAGGCAGTCGGGGGCAGCCCATGATCTCGATGACCTTGGAAAGTGCTTTTGGTTCCTTGCTCCATGTCAGGGGCAATGGGAGGAGATGCCCTTTGGCAGTGCTCAGCGTCAAGTCGCAGGAAAAATCAGCTGCAGCTACCCAGCAAGCACTCACTCCACAGCTCTGCCCACCACCAGCTCCTTGCTTTCAACGTGAAGAGGGCTTCAATAAAAAAATGAAAAGAGACTTACCAGTGAGCCTCTGAGCGTGGAGGATACGTTCATTGCCACCGTTCTGAGTCAAGTCTCTGATGATTTTGATTATGTTCGCATTACTCATTCACTCTGAACAGAAGAAACAAGCACTCTGGCTTCTGTTTTCATATACTTAAGCTACACTCGAAAGAGAAGAAGTCCCAAATGGTGTTTGTTGAGAGATCCAGGTAAGGCTAGTTAAACTAGCAACCGGATCTTTTTTCTTATGAAAATATGAAAGGCAGAGTTTAGAAACCGCTTATTCAAGATGCTGCTGCAGCTGCAGACAATGGCAGAAGATGCTCCCTGAAGTACGCTGTTGGAAGTAGGATTTTTAGAACAGTTGGTGTATTCACAGCGGGGAGCTTGCATTGTTCTTCCAATAGTCTTGTCCAGTTTCACATTGCAACTCATTGCTGTGTTGAAACACAGGCAAATGTCGCCTCTGAAAGCCAGCAGGCAGCTAACGGAAACCACTGCAGATAATGCCATGGATTTTCTATACTACAGCCGAAACAACAGGAAAAAAGCTCATATCTAGTCTGCACTTGCGAGGTTTTTCCAGCCCCCAGAGGTTTGTCCCCACAACAGACTCATTCAAAACCTCTTGGGGAACTCGGTCCTGCTCCAACGGCAGCTGAAACCTGACAAAAATAGTGGAGAAGCCAGGCAGAAATGCTTCACCTGGGTCGTGTATCTGATTCAAGGCAAGGTTGCAGTGTGCTGGGAGAGACAGCCAGGGTGAACACGCATGGATGAGCGACGTTGCCCGACACCCAGCCCGAGTTATGACAATAGCAAGAAGGTGACATTGCATGAACTGCAGAACATGCGCTCCAGACCTCTGCCATGGGCAACGCACTCTCGCAGACGTAGCCCAGAGGATATAACTACACTGCTACGGAGGGGTAAAGCTCAACTGTCAATTAAAATCTCAGCAACGTCTCACTTAGCATCCACGATGCTCATAAACGTGTATGGGCAGCCTAAACTTTGCCCAGCCATGGGGGAGGCGGGAGGCAAGGATGAAAAGACATGCCAGTTCAATCAGGGTGGCCACACCATCTGAAGTGAGCAGGTCACGTATGGATGGTAACACCTCGGCTCCATGCACCACCCACACGGTCTCCAGGCATCTTCAAAGTGTCGGACAAACCTGGACCTTTCCTCAGGGATGCTGGACCTCCAGCCGCTCGTGCTCTCCCAGACGCGGTTCAGGGTCAGCGCGAGTCTGACACCCTTCACAGCGGTTAGGGTGGAGACACTGGTCAGTTTTGGGGGGAAGTGAATTTAGTAGGACAGGTCCGAGCTGTGCTGCACCTGCTGGCATCAGAACTAGGTAATGGTCTCTGGTCTGTTTTGTTATAGTGGAGAGGCAGCCTCTGGGTCTAAAACGTACCTGATCATTTTTCCACGTACCTTTTGCTAACAGGATCTAGAGTAGAGTCTCCTACCATGCCTTAAATCGGGAAATTACTATCATTAAAAATCACTTTATTCAATCAGTTTTATACTCATCTGACAGTTACCAACTTTTGTCTTTAAGTGCACACCGAAAGTGTGCCTACGTGACTGTCAGCCCTTTGTAGGTCTCATGGAAATACCAAGTACACCTTTAAAATGTCTAGCTGGGGTCCTGCAAACAGAGTTGCCATGGCAGCGTGGAAATCTGGCCCGGCAGGACATCTTTGCTTGCCTTTCCAAAGGTGACAAACCATTCGGAGCACCTAATGGATACTTCTTTAAAACAAACCAGGCTTAAAGAAAACCTGGCTTGCCCCACTCTCTTAAAGCATCAACCTGAGACCCAAAATCACTAGTCACGTAAGAAAAGGGGTAAGCCAGTGGCGTAAGAGGCCCGCTGGGATCAGAGACCCGTGTAAGCCTGGTGTGAAATCAGAACGAGCCCCCGGCAACGAGGGCACAGCCGTGACGCTGCCGGTGGCTGGGGCAGCTCTGGGCACAGCGCTGCTGCAGGTCTCCCCTCGCCTCCTGCAGATGGCCGTGGTGCTAGTAATTACTGCGATTGGAACTACCTGGCTTTATTCTCCTTCATTACCTTCCTTCTGACAGGGGAAATTACTGCACTTGGAAAGTACACAGCTTTTGTTGCGGTTCTCCTGAATATCTGTGCTGCTATAAAAAATTTAGGAAAACACACACAATGCAGGAAAATAAACAATACTGAACATCGATAGTTAGTATTTTCATCATGCCATAGGAGTGCCTAATGTTTGACTGGAATTACAAAGACAGTTGAGAGCGTCTGCCCTCCAGGACCTCTGGCCTCAGTTCTTCAAAGACCTCAGGACGTGATTTAATCTGCCCAGGGCAGTTGTGCAGAGGGGCTGTTTGATGTGCATAAAGGTTTGTGCCTAAGTATTTGCAGGGCTGGAGCCTGACCTGACGAGCACAGAAAATTGGACAAAACCAGTAAGAGTAGCAGAGGAGTTCAATCTTGATTGGGCAAAATCGAAGCTAAGGCACTCGGCAGCATCAAAAGCCATTTATGGCCAGTAACTTCTGTGCCTATGAAAGAGGAATGCAGGAGCTCTTCTTAAATGATCAGAATAATTGAGTCCTGTCAAGACCTGACGATCCAGAGGAATTCAAACATCCCCAGCTCCGTCAAGTTGCTGACACTACGCATGTCCAGCTGGGCAATGATGAACACAGGGAAGGAACAAGGGAATCCCTCCTGATTTATGCCCTGAAGCTTGACCCATAATTTAAAATTTCTGAGATTCCTATGTCCTCATATTCAACCTCACCCAGAGCTTTACTGTGAGCCAGATATCTCCAGAGCTGAGCACAGAAGCCTCCTGTTGACCTACAGCGTTTGTGCCTGCAGAGTATCCAATCTGGATTTGAGGAATCCTCTTCCCCTGCGTAAACAAGTCCAATGCATATCCCCAGCCTGCCTGAATCTGAAGTTCAGCCACTTGACTATCTTGCTCCTTCTCAATCTTGACATACTGACTCCTCTTTGAACGTATCCCAGGCATTTATTTATAGGCCATAAGGAATTCTCCCATTCATCTTCTATTGCACAGGCTACAAGACTTGTTGCATCTTCTTCTATATTTGCCTTCTCATTTTCTCAGGGCGAGTGGTACTCCATCAGCCTTTTAATCTTCCTTTTGTGCTGCAGCTCACACCTGATCTCTGATGGAGTGAGCTCCCACCAACGCACGTACCAGGGACCAGCCCTGCGCTGGGTGAGGGGCTCCCTCTGCCCCCGGCTCCCCCAGCCACCGATTCCCACGAATGACTCCTTGTTCCCAGCAGGGACCATGCACATCAGCTGCACAATAAAATAGGAGGCCACCTAAGCTGCAGCTTTTTTTTCAAGTGCCATGGTTTTTCCTCTAAGAAATGCACTCTTTCCTTGGGGGGGGGGGCAGTAGAAATGTATCCCGGTCATATTTTCTTTGTTCTTGTTTTTTTTAGCCCTCCTTTTACTTAGGACATGTCAGTAATTTTGAAGCCCTCAGTGAAATAGTCTTGTTAACAGCCCACGTGCTTGCGTCAGGGAAACGCGCTGCCGATGATTTGGACAGCCACCACTTAAGGAGTCAAAGTAACACAGCGTTTATTGGAAAAACAATAACATAACAAAGAGCTCCTACAGGTTTTCTGCAGACTCAGCCGCTGCCCCCAGCAGCCCAAAGCAGAAGCGTCCTGTGGGGTGGCCCAACAGCCTCTGTCCCCGTGGTCACCCAGCGAGCCTCAGCGTGGGCTGGCCACAGCCACAGGCAGCGCTCGCGAAGGAGCCGGTCACTGCTTCCCAGATCGGGATTCTTTCAGAATTACTGGTTTTTAGGTAAACCAGTCTTCCTTGAAATTGGGGGAGGAAAGAAAAAGGGTTTTTTTCTCTTGCCTCTGATTGCTGGGTTTTGTTTTGGGGGGTTTTTTGTTGTTTTTTTCCACAGACTGGGACATGAGTGAAATGCAGAGCTAGTAAAAGAAAAGGAGAAGAGAGACCAACACGGGTGCTTGCACGCCCAGCAGCAGCAAGGGAGGCTGTGCAGTGGTGGTGGCTCTCCACCGGCCCTGGCCACCTGGAGATCAGGGTTTTGACTCGACTGCCATTACCTGGTTTTGTCCAGGCTCTCGTAGGCAGCTGCCGTGGTGTGAGACTGTCAGAAGACTCTAAAAGCCCACGTTCCTGAGGCTGCCTGATTTGCCTGGTTGAAGTGTGGGTGGCAGCACTGTGAACCACTGCTCTCCTTCACAGGGAAGCAGGAGGGGAGTTTGGGCTGAATTTAGTACTGGGGGAAGAGGGCATGTTTCATGGTCCCCTTTGTGTCCTGCCAAGATCTTACACATTGCAGGACCTGATATTTCTGCAGAGGGTGGGATATCTGGTGGGGGACAGGAGAGAGTCGTTGTCCGACATCCAGCAGCAAGTCCGGCTGCTCCAACATTTCTCACCACTTGGGTCATTAATGCCATTTTGGAAATGTCAAACAGCACTGTGGAGGAAACTAAATTCTGATAATAAGGGAAAAACCCCCACAGCAAACATGAAAGTGGCTTTGTTGTGATATTCTTGAGTGGCTACAGCTCTGAGAGGCTACCACTGAAGATTTCTTTTTATAACAACAACAGCTCCAGTGTCACCTAACAGGGACTGAGAATTTGGGTCACGATAAGAGGAAGCTCTTGCAAAGAGACTTTTCCAGACTTGACTCTGCTCCGCGCGGTGCTGCCCATTGAGCATCGGCAGGTAGGAAAGGAAAAGGCAGCACTGGTGCACCCGGATAAACATTGCCTTTCCCACGCTGAAGCATCATGACTCGGTAGTCAAAACTCCCAGAGGGACATTTTTCCCATTGCACCGTGAGGCCTGATCGTGCATCACGTGGGCAGCATTAACATGGCTCGGCTGGGAAAGTTTGCAGTAGGATTTGCAGGCAGACCGCTGCTTGCCGTGCCTAATGAAGGACAGGACGGCTGACATGGACGGTGCACTCCTGAGCTCCCGGCGGCAGAGGAAACCTTTTTTGGAACACTTTGTTCCTAAGGAAAAGCTATTTAGCTACTGCCTAAGCAACTGTCGGTTCACACTGTGAAGACGGGGGGCGAAAATGTGCTTTTTACAAGGGTCCTGGGTGGGAGCATGCCAGCTCAGAGCCTGTTACCGCCGGGTGAAGGGTTGCCCTTTCTCCGCCTGTCTCCAGCCAGCCTATAGCTGTGCTATACGTTCCTCGTGGTAGGAAAAGGCAGAGAGCCGCAGCACCAGAGGAGAGACGAGGCAGGCCTGGGTCGGGCAGGAGGAGGCGGTGGGGCGGCGATGTGGAGGGTGCCCGGGACATGAGCCAGGGCTTTGGGATTTGCCTGTGGGAAGCAGGCAACCGGGGCAATTTGTAGGAGTGCATACTGCCCTTGATTTAGCAGTTTGCTTGGTACTGACAGAGGGAAGCAGGGAATTATTATGATATTTGCCCCAGAGGCATTTTCAGAAGCTGAGGAAGTAAAGAAGAAGGTGTAAGCTCCAAATTCGTTGGGAGACAAGAAATATCAATAATGAATGGATGCTTTTCAGGGTGGAAATAGGTTAGTAAAGCAGGCTGTTCATATGATCAGTGGCAATCCGGGAAAAGATGTAGACAATGATATGTTAATTTGGCTAAGAATAGAAATACATATAATTTAAATGCAGCTGTAACTTGCCACTGAAGCTACAGAGCTGTCTCTACTGTGACCGTGGCTGAAGCTTCAAAAGAAAAAAAGTTTTGAGTCTTAGGAGATATTTTGTGGTATACATATAACACTTATCCATGTTTTCTGCCTTTTCTCCCTCAGCCCTTACTCTTATATCAGATCCTATAAATACTGAAGAGCCCCACAAACACAACTTCTTTTGTCTAGTATATGTTCAATCTTGGTGGTGCAGATAACAACGTGCTCTGGCTTTATCAGATCGGTACAGCCGGCAGTGACACCCCCTCCTGTGCCAGGCAGAGCAAATGGGGCTCTCCTCCACACAGCCCCCCAGGGAAGTGCCCGGCATAGTCCCAGGAAAACCCAGACCCCCAGATTTCTCTCGGACCTGCGGTGGCTCTGGCATTTGCTCCTGGTTACCCCTGCAGGTGTTTTGGGGAGGGCCCTCTGTCATCCCTATCCCTAAGGGCCGGATGGAAGAAGTGTCTGTACGTTGGGAATCGCACCCAACAGCAAAATGCTGCCAGAAAATACACAGTAAAAAAGGCCAAATATCTTTCATTTGAAAAACTGGCCAAAATTCACTCCGTGACCGTGCTGGGCCAAGGAGTGACTTGTGTTCAAAATGAAAGGGCAGCAGCTGGGTTAGATTCCCCAACCCACCTTTTCATCCGGGGCAGCTGGACACCAGCTCTCTGCCACGAAAGGACAACAAAACTCAACAATTCACCTGGAAAAGCTACAGGTTTGGGCCACAGGGCCGTGTCTCCTTGGAGCATCACCTGAGCGCCCTTAATTTGTCCTCAGCAGAAGGAGCGGTCCCTCATTGGCATCCTCCCAAACGTGGATCAATACCGCCAAATTAACACGCTCAACGATCATGACACAAATCTGAAAATGCATAAAGTTGTTTTGAAAAGTAAATGATTAAAAAAATGAACATTTTTTATTATTTTTTCCGTTTACTCAGTTTCTAGACTTCTGGTCCGTGAGGCAGGTTCTGCAGCCAAAGGGCTACAAACTTTTTCCAAAAGTGAAAGCCAGGCTTGTCAAGGAATTGTTTAGTCACACAAACTGAGACTTTAAGAAAAAAACACCAAAGATCACAAGACTCCTGATAATGTTCTAGACTTGGCATCACACACAATTTTTCATATAAGCCTGCAGAGAAAGAGGGTTTCAAAATCCTCAGAAATGCTCTTTGGTTTTGCGGAAACTCCTGAAGAACTGAGTAGTGGATTTCCTTTTTAACTTTTTTTTTTTTTTTTTTTTTTTAATT
>JAVJGG010000013.1:24472884-24520138 GCA_035590195.1 Aviceda cuculoides
CCACCAAATACAGCTACCCCCCCCCCTTTTATTTTGAGACAACCACCTGTTTTAACTCTTACTGATAGATGGCTGATTAGATATATTAGCAAAAAGATTTTTTTTTCCAACCCATACACAAGATTATTTCATTTCAGTTAATTCTATAGGCTTCTTAACTTACACGCTCCAGGAAAGACTACAGAATGGAAAGCAGTGGCTCTACACAGATACTGCTACTTATGCAACTTAAATGTCATTAAATAGAAGGTGGTAAAATCCATTTGTTTCAAATATTTATCCAAAGGTCAGTTGTAGGAGTAGGGAAATATGTAGCTAAACGTAATCAAGACTTGGTGTAAAGATGAGCCTGACAGACTGAAGTCCTTCCTCTTTAGCTGGTTGTAGGACAGGCTGCCTCCACATCAGCGAGGCTGAACAAGTGAGGTATTTCCAGAGAGAGTTTAGCTTGCTAATGGTGAAGCAGACAGCCAGTGGGCATAATGGTATAATTGCTCTCAGTGTTTATGTTTTCTGGCTACCATGATACAAGTTTCGCTCAACTCCTGCCCAACTCCCAGGCTCATAATGCTGAACAGTAAGCAGGCCTTCTATTCTATCCTATTTTTCAGAGTGAACAACTTGATCTAACAAACAAGCACAGAGAATCCTGATTGTAGAAACAAAAATGTATATTTCTGTGATAAACTCAGTGGATATAGTAATTGCATGTATCACCTCTTTATGCATATCTCTCTCCTGGCAGTTCTTCATCAACTATCATGTCTGCCTGGGTGAGATGCTGTCTCTTCTCTACTGCAAAGGGATGCATCTCTCACCATCTGAGTTCTCGTTTTCCCTGCATGCCCAGAAGATCTCACATGGCATGGAGAATAGCCAGACATCTGTGCTATGTGCAGGGTAGCAAGTGTCCTCTGTTTTCTCCCATAAGAATGATAAGGCTTTCTCTGGATGTACTCAGAAAGAACAAACCTCTTGCTCTGCTATCAGATGTTCTCCCTTATGGAAAATGCAAGCCCCAGGAGATAGTTACGGCTCTAAATCACTTCAGGCAGGGCCTGGCCACAGCCAGATTTTCAAAGCCCTGTTAAAAATAGGTTTTCACTCCCCAATTTCATTTTCTATCCAATTTTCTTTCAGTACTGCACCACACCCACACTATTTCTCCTCAAACTGAAATGCTTCCCACCACTGCTTCACCATCCCTTGCAAGGCTTGTCATTTACTGTACATCTGCATTTTGCAAGCCACAGCCAGCAACCAAAAGGACTGAGCCCTTTACGTTTTGCTTAGCACCAAAGGGGGGAAAAAGCAACATGTTGAAAGGAGGTCCCCAGCAGCTGACGAGCCACCCCAAAATGGGTGTGAGGCTGAAGGAGGGGTGTGGGAATACTCCAGTGGCCCTGTAGTACTCCGGCACAGAAGACATTGGGGCAGTCTGACACATGAAGGCTATTTAGGGCAAGAGCCTTTCATGAGGTAAATGTTCCTCTGCAGTCACCAGAGAGGAGAACTTTTGTAATCAAGTCAGTATTGCAATGAGTGAAGATGATGAGATGGCCCTCGATGGATCTTATAAAGTTCATGTTCATCGAGTTCATCTCTACTTGATACTTTCATACGGTATGAAAGTACCATGTGAAAATGAGTACAGTAGAGTTTGTGGATGATAGAAAACTGAGGAGTGATTTGGAGGAGAGACTTAAAATACAGCGTGAGCTAGAAAAATTGCAGAAATAAAAAGCGCAACAAAACTGAGATTTAAAAAGACAAATGCAAAATGCTTCTTATCTAAGGGAAACATCAGATGCATAAACACAGAAAGTAGAGATGTTGCTTTTGCACAGCCCAGCCCAGCCTAGAAGGAGAGCAGATCCTGGGCTCTAGAGGAGGCACTGGCAGAAAGACAAGTGCATCCCAAACAGGAACACTGCTCAAGCATAAAACAAGTGGAGTCTTTTCCTGAACTAGACTGCCAAAGGCAGGTCTTGGTGTGAACACAGCATTCATCCGGGGACACCCTTCTGTCAGAACTGACAAGAAAAATGTTGGAGCAAATTGAAAGAGAGAAATGAAAAAAAAAGACAAAAAGTTTTTAAAAAATCTGACAACTGAAGAAGGTGAAACTGAGCGTGCTCAAGAGGGGTAGGAAGATGTCCGAAGCGGTCAGTGAGGTGTAGAAGAGTATTTCTACAGTTGCACAGACCACTGCCCTATGCTTTTATTGAGGACAAAATAACCAGCAGAGGACAAGAAGAGAAAACAAGGATAAAATTATATGTACTTTTAAGAAAATGTGCAGAATTGCCATAATTGGTGGAAATGGATGGGGCATGCTGTGTAGTCTGGGCAGGTCTGATTCCTGGCTGAAGCCAGCCTGGGCAGACCCCAGCCACACCAGTTACGTACAGCAGCGCAGTGCTGCCGGCTCCTGTAGCCCCAGGGTGCCCGTGCCCTGGCTGGTGCCAGCTGAGCACTCCAAGCCCCCTTCCCCTTCGACCCACCGGAGCCTTACCCCCTCGCCCCGCTGATAACACTTCCTACGTATCATTCAGTGTAATTATTTTAACAAGGATTTTCAACTCAGCTATCCTCAGTGGGATTTGCTTACTTACAACTATAAGCACTTTAAAATGTTACTTGTCTTGCCTACAGAGGCTTTAATTTTTCCTTGGTTTATATCACAGGTATTATGCAGAAAATAATGTGAATTTCTTTTGAGTGGAGATCCAAAGCAGCACATCAGCCAGCACAGAGAGGTGCGGAGGGACCTTCCCGCCACGTCCTATCTTCAGTGGGCCTCTCCGCCCCGTGTCGGAGCTGAATGCTGTCTCTTGCAGAAATGGTGCAGTGCTGTTTCAAAGTGCTGAGGAGAAATTTGTAAGCCTTTTCCTAACTTCAGGGCTTAATTTTTTTCCCAAATGTTGTCATGTGGATTTTCTGAAAGTTTTTTTTTTCAATTATTCCGGGGGAAGGTTATGCTATGCAGTAGCCTCCTCCCACAGCTCCCTCCTGCAGAGGCTGGGGACTAGGAAGCCCCTTGGAGCCCCCCGATGCTCTGCAGCTCCCTGAAGCCACTGGGCTTGTGTGACAAAAGCAGACGGGTTCATTCATTGGAAAGCAAGAGGTCTGTGGGGAAACATCTTAGGGCTCAGTGAGCAAGGACGCAGGAGGACCAGACAGTATATGGCTTTGGTTGCCAAATTTTATGTCTGCTTCTGTGTAGTGAGGGTCATGCTGCTCTTGTCTTTCATCAGGCCCTTTGCTGTTTAGTTTTTATATTTAGACAGCACCTTCCATATTAGAAACCACGTGTGCGTGTGTGCATGTGTAGGTTATCTCTACTTGGAGGCAGAGGATACTGCGGCAAAGCGTGAGAGATGCCCGTCAGATTTTAAATGTCTGGCTATACCAATGCACAAAAGACCCTTCCTCTGTACAGCGATAATGAGAGGACCACATGTGTGGTGGCAGGAGGTGTCCCACAATTCCAATAGATTCACTCCAACATCTGCACAATAATGGATTTTTCTTTTCCTTTTTAAAAAATTTTGTTCGGTTTGAAAAGAAGAAAACAAGCAAAACCACAGGGCACAGTAAACTGTGCAGAAGGGCAATGATCTGAAGTTGTAGAAATCATCACGGCGCTGTGTTAGGATGCTGGGAATTCAAAATGTTCAACAATAAAAAGAGAGCTCGTATTCAAAGGTGACATTCAAAGCAATTCAAATGGCATAATAAAGCAGTATGTAATTAGGTACGCAGTTCGTATCAAAGGTCCTCTTATTAAAGAGCTGCTGAGTGTGCTATGCAAAAGGATTTAAAATAGACATTTCTGGTTAAAAAAGGTCTCATTTCTAACATATCTTCCTTTTTTACTTGTTCCTGCGGCCAGGGAGGTCATATCATAAGGCTAAATTTATGACGACATAACTGTTTCCATGGTAGCAAACTATTGTCATAAACACTGAGCTTTATGATTTCACAGCTGGATTAAGAAAAAAAGAGAATCAGGCTGGAGAGGGAGGAAGTTTTTTATTCCAATGAGAGTTAGGGGAATACAGAAGATTGCAGGCAAAGAAAATTGCTTTTTACGTAAATGTTCTTTTTTAAGTTTACCCCAGTGTGAAAGTCCCTTTTAAGAGATATAATTTGGGTAACGATCCCTCTCCTATTTAAATGCTCATAAGGCTAATGAGCAAGCTTCTCTATTTTTGGAACACTTCAGCAGTAAGGCTGGATGTTGTGCAGCAGGAAGCCAACTGTATTGAAATGTGTTTTCTTCACTTTCCTGCAAGCTCCTGATCCATTCCTCCATTAATTTCTGTAACTTCACCAACTAGAAAGCAATTTACAGGTGAGATTAGCCTATTTATAACAGTGCACAGACCCCACTAGCCACCACTCACCTCCTCATTACTTGGATTATGGTTTCTTTTTACCAATTATGTTGAAACATCTGTGACTACTGAATGGAAATAAATACCTGTCAGGATGGACAGTTTGAAATGCAATTGCATTTTTAGGAAGAGTTGTTTTTCTGACATGGTCATTTATGTCCCTAAGCTAAAGTAGTATTGGTAATTATCAACAGCCCTTGAATATGAAAATGCAATCAGAGAAATTTGGTTGCGGGAGGTCAGAGGTGCCCTGTGCCGCGGTATCACCAGAAGATGTGATATACCATCACACCTTGGATGATGTGCCTCACTCTGTCAGGGGCAAATCCTGGGCTGGCTTTGCGGATATGAAAGCCCCATGGCTACATGCCCATTTCTGTGGCCCCAGCCCTGTATCCCAGCCCCTCTGTGGCTATGAAAGGGGCCTGGAGAAACCCCCGGTGCCCATCACTTGCCACTGGCAAGCTGCCCTCCAAGCACCATCCAGTTCTGCTGGCAGGGGAGATAAGGATGGAGTGGCTGTAGGTCTTCTGAGTGATCCAGAGGGAGGGGTGAAGGCCCACTTCCCTGGGAGCCCTCAGTTGACCATGGAGGAAGACCTCAGGGCCACCCCTCTGACCTCCCCAGCTCTCCCTAGCCCTCCACACTGGCAGGTAACTGGATGATGTGAGAGGCCTTCCTTCAGGGAGCTGCAGCGGGATAGGACAACCTCCACCCTCGCTGACTGGGAAGGTGGTGGCAAGAAGAAGCGTCACACAATGAAACGTACCATATTCCTACAGGAATACAAGTGGTGAAACGTCCTGTGTTGGCCTCCATCAAAGGCAGAGCTCAGAGCTAGAGAAGGATTGTTACAGTGTCTCCTAGTGATTCCCCTGGAATTTCTGCAGCAGAAACAAATTAAACATAACTCATCTTACAAGTAATTAGCACATTTCATTTCAAGAAATCCCAGCTGACTTTACCTACTAGGCACTAGATTAGTATGCCTGCACTAAAATGTGCCTAAAATTCAGCTTTCTAGCAAAGATTTATTCACATGCAGGTAATCTACTTTGTCAAAATATAAAATAACAGTGCAGGCCATGCTACAGGCTGGAAATTTTTTCCCTGAGCCACACCAAAGTGCAAATGCTTTAGAGCACGAGGGCTGAGCAGCCGCAGATCCAGCACACCGCTGTTGCTCTCCCATCGACTATCAAAGTCTCAAGGGAGCATTTTTTATTTGCTTTGAAAGGAATCCAAAATAAACAGAAAGGTCACTTTGTAAGGCTGCTTCCTTCCCATGAGATGGAATATGGCCTTGCTCTGTAAGCTGGAAATGCCAGGTCTGGATACTGAGAGCTGTACACTAGAGGTCACTGCTATAATAAAGGAAGAGCTAGCTAGCAGGTAAGGAAGGGTTTGTTCTCTGCCTTGTTGTAAGGTGACTCATAAGGAAAAGCAACAGCTAACTGAATTACGCTGTACTTCATCAAATTTAAAGAAACACTGAGTAAGGACAAATCACCTATAGATAAAAATTGAGACATCTTCAGACGTTTGCAGAAAGCGATAAAAGACGGAGGTGTGGGACCCTTTATTTTGAAACAGCAGTTTACTTTCATCAGTTTAATTGGAACTGGAAAATTACGTTAACCTGTGGGATTTCTGTCACATTGGTCCTCTTGCCATTTTTTCCCCGCCTTTTTTCTCTGCAGGGTGTACTACTGGGTTGGCTCGTCTTGACCAAAAGCCCAATGCTGCCTTCACCTCCCACATCCGAGTACTGCTAAAAGTGCTGGTAATAAATGGACACAGGGCACTTTAATACAAATCAGAGATGCAAAACAGTGGGTAATTAGTTGAGGATTACAGGTGGGATGCTCATGAAATAGCTGCCTGTAGAGAGATTGTCTCTGCTAACCGTGTGCCAGTCAACTTGTCCCGAGGCTTCCTAAGTCTCCAAGCACGCTCGCCTTTTTGCATCTGTTTCTGTATACTCTTAATTAGTGTCTGGGACTGTTTATTTAATGAGACATCCCACACTCCAGCAGTGCTATCTTCTCTCTCGCACATGTTGTTGTCAAGCAGACATGATCAGCCTGAATTTTCAGTCTGTCTTTTCTAAGTTTGTGTCATAATGTTATGATGCTATTTAAAGATCTTCTTCCCAACCCTGGTAAATTATTAATTTCATTCAGGATCAAGCCATGTAACCTGTCCAGGGTCTGCTTGCTGATGAATCATGACATGTTTCCTGTTTTGTTTCCTTTATAGGAACCGTGGTTCCTGATGATTTTGCACATCTGCCTGTGGCATATCCAGTCCAGGGAATATCTTATCGCAGTGGTCAAGAGTATATTTTGTCAGCTGTTTCTCCTTATTCAGTCTTAGTTCCAGTATTTCACGTCCTTCTGGCAGTATTTTATCCCATTCACTTCATTTTCACAATTTTGTTCTTTTCTTGTGTCAAATGGCATGTCAAGCAGGAACATGACAAGGGAAGGTATTTTTGTGGTGGGCAGTCGTGATACCAGAACAGAATATCTCACAGTCCTGGCCCATTTCCATGCTAACTTCTTGTATGTACTCTCATGTTTCATCTTGGTCAGATGTCACAGACCAGGAGACAATCCTGTTATTACAGAAGACACCTAAGGTCTAATCAGTTTCTGCACAAATCACCCCATCCCTGTACAGCTTTCTGCCAAAACATTCTCCATGATACCCAGCTTTATATATTTCTTTTGCAGCTATCATCCTTCTTACCCCTAAGTAGTCTTCCTTTTTTGACTCTTTTCCACAGCTAAAAGTAGCCAAATAATTTCTCTTCATCTCCAGTGGCACCACTGTTCACATAACGGCAAATTATTATTTTCCTTCTGACTTTTGATATGCTTTTAGGCCTTTTAGGCTTTATATCTGCAACAGAAACTTATGGTCAGCTTTTTAAAGTGACTTCATGTTACAGTTTCGGGCCCAGTTCATCCTTTGCCTGAGTCCATTATTTCTCCTATGTCTTTTTCAGCATGATCATTTCCCAGGTTTCCTACCTCTAGTTGAGTATCCATTTCCAATCTCTATACACCAGAAACTATAAGGCTGCACTGTTTCCAACATTAATCTTTTTGCTATGAGTCTCTCCCTGCCCAAGAAAAATTCATTTGAAAAAAATTATCACGTTTTTTGTTGGTCTCATAATTTTCATTTAAAGTAGCATTTGTTATATAGAGCATGCAGCATGCTAGAGCAAATTTTGGGAAGAAACAGTCTGGGAGTGCGAGTACTGGAACCGTTTTCCGTGCAGTGTAAGATTGATTCTACCAAAATGTCTCTGGTCATGTCCATTATCTTCCTGACACTTCTTTGTAGTTGAAAATAACCTTGCCATGGTACTGTTGAATTGCAGAGAGGCTAGAAAGAAAAGTAGAAGACCAATTCATTTCCAGACCTTGCACAGAGTAAGCAGACTGTGCTGGTCATTTGGAGGAACTCCTGTCATAGCATAGTTCCCCCAGTATCGCACAATAATTGCAAAGATTTTCTAGCAAATACATAAATGCTTCCTGCCCTGCCATGTATCTTCTGTGAAAGGAAGACCCCACAACAACCCCATCGGCAGCCCAGCATTGTTCCCTCGTTCCCTGATGTTCCCTCGAACACCCCTCTGCCGCGCTGCCTACCCCAAGCCTCGCGAAGGTCAGCCAACTGGGCTGCTGCGTCCTCTGCTCGTCTTCATCGACTGCCAGGCGCCCTGCTGCCACCTGGCCCTGCAGCATCTCTCTAGGCCTCCCTGCAATACAAAAAAATAATAAGCAAGGGGGTTGCCTCAGAGCTGCTGGCCAGACGGTGTTTCTAGGTCAACAGTTCCCTCTCGCGGAGCCGTGAGCTTGGAAGCACTCATGCCAGTGACACCGCCACTTGAGGCCATGGAGGAACAAGGTCATGGGCAGAAAAGTCTGAAAATCAGTGAGTCAGACTGTAAATTTTTCTCAAAAGGGACTTTCTTTCAAATGCTTATATGAATTATTGCTCACACTGACCTTTCCGATGTGTCATAAGAAATAGTGGAGACAGCATTAAGGTTGGCTGTATTTTGATGCTGTTACGTGAAATAAATCCAGAAGCTGACTTCACTTCTAAGATGGGCTGCTGTACGTGCTCCCAATCTACATGCGCTCTTCATTCTTCCTGCTGGGGTCTGAAGTTGTGTGCACACGCGTTTTGTTCAGCTTATGTCCCTACTCCTGTTCTTTACTTGAAGGTACTTTGGGACCCTGAGATCTGAAACAGTTTTTGCACAAGAGCACCAGCATACTGTCCTCTGGAAAGCTTTTTGGTAACGTGCATGTGACACCTGGGGAGGGCAGAGCATTTGTCAGAAGATCACAACAGGAATGTTTCTCAAGTTTAATCATAAAACAAAAGCAGGCTAAGTAGTGTAGTACCTTTATTCATTTTTCTCATTCATACAAATTCATCCTGCAAAGGAATGGTTTGGAAGACTCTGGTAAAGCCTAGAAGCCAGATACATTATATTTCAACTCCACATTTTATATAATACTTTTGTTGGACACCTATTTCCCATTTGCATTTGCAAAAATTTTAAGCTTGTGTATAAGGAGAAAAATAAATGAGTCATAACATGTGTTGCTTCATCAGTAATTTAACCGGACTGCATGAAGATTCATGGGTGCAAATATAAGCAATAATTTTAATGTCAGATTAAAAAGTTTCCAAAACAGGAGTGGAGGAAGGACAAACTCCCTAGTTATCTTTAAGATGGAGCTGGGATGAGAGTCGTGGCATGGCTTCCTGCAAGCACAGAGGCCTGACCTTAGCGACCTCCGTGGTCCTTTCTGGGCCAGGATTTCCACATCTGCTTTATCTAATTTCCCCAGCAGTAAGTCTGATCGCGCTGCACTTCTCTCACAGTGAGGTCATGCTCCCACACGGTATTTGTATGGATGAAGGTTTTCATCGTTTTCAAGTGATGTCAAGGAGTAGGATCTCAACTATACGCACAAAATTTTATCATGTCACTTGGCTGAATGCTCCGTGGGGCTGGGATGGAGGCGTATGATGAATTTTTGGATGCTAAAGGAATCACTATTAGCATTTAGCATGATGTACTGCCGAGTGGTGGAGATTTGTGTGCAGGATTGCATTGTTTGAATGGTTTTGGCTTTACTTTTTTCCTGGGTAGACTTTTGAGAATGTTAAAGGCCTGGAACCAGCCTCCTTATAACCCTCTCCTTGTTGTTTTCCAAGGATGATTTTGGAAAGTTCCTGAAGACTAATAGCAGACTACATAGACAGACCCAGAAACCACAGAGCTAATTCTCAGTCATTTGGGACATTCTTAGGCTTTTGGGACAGGCAGCTGTAAACCACTTTTGATTCCCCCTTAATCTAGGGCTGTTTAAGGGACTGATCTGTCTCCATGGCATAAAAATAGCCAAGAGGTTCATGTGGCCCTGGAGTGCTGCCCCTTTGAGCAGTACATGCTGGGCACCATCCTAACAAGACATCTTCACTGGAAACAGCAAGCATGGCTAGCATGGAGCCCTTAGAAAGGTCTGAGATGACTAGAGAGGTCCTTTGAGCAGTAAGTTTTCTCAGAGGGACTTTTACAAACCATTTTCAAATCTCTTTATGTTCACCGACTGGTAGTTAGCACAGGCTTAGGCTGTGGAGGCTCCCAAGCCTCTGTGACTGCAAAGGGAAGGTTCCCCCACCGTTTGCAAAGACCGGAGGTATGCAGGCTGCCATCCGACCAAGCCGTGCAGATGCCCCACGTTACAAAGGAAACAGTACGCATCCTCATAAAGACTTTAGTTTGGCTCTCACCTGCTATTCCTCCTTTCCTATCCCATTTTTCCCTGACTAAAATAAAAGTATATTGATTATACGCATATTGCTGTCCGTCGCGTGTGGAAAACATGCCAAAACAACAGCAAGTTATCTGTGAAGGGTAATATTAACAAAGCCTCTCTGCCTCAGAGGATCATGGAGAATTTTATTAATTTATTTGCAAGATGTTCTGACTGGACTAAGGATCCTGTAAGTAGCTTCTACTTCTGCATTGCCAATGCCTTTATGTGGTCTTAGTAAAAAACAAAGGAAAATATAAATATGCAAAGGTCCTCAATTTAAAATAAGACATGTGAGGGACTCTTCTGCTCACAGGTGATGTGATGCAAACAGATGATATTTCTTCTAAGGCCTTCAGTGCCTTCAAATCACTTGCCACAGACATGGGGCATTTCATAAACTGCAACTCCATGGCCACAGGGATGCAGGATTTATGGAGACAGCACAAGACAACCCATGCCGTCTTATCCCCCATGCCCGTGTAACACGGCATGCGTGAAACAGAACCATCAGCTCCTTCTCAGTGGATGACTACTCTTGACCTACTACAGAGCCATGCTGGAAGGACGCTGCCTTTCCTCCCCAGCCGTGGGCAGACACCCATGCCACAGAGGAGCTCCACCGTGCCCCGTCTTGTTTTGGCAGACCCTTCGCCCCCTGGCACACATGTGCCTCCCCCCCTCCTATGCTGCCTGCTTTTGTGGGCTCTGTCACAGCACTGTGACGGCACCAATAATTGGAGTTAATCTTTAAAAAAGGTGGGGAGGGGAAGACTTGGTAAACAAATCTTTCTTTTATTATAAACTGCTTAAGATTGTAAATGTATTTCAAAGAAGTCCAGCTGGCACTAAAGTCTAGTGTCACACATCAGATACAAAAAATCACGTCTTGTGAGAAAAGAAGGGCTCTTATAATTAATTATTAGAGTATCACCAAGAAGTTTGCAGAGCAAGGGCAAGGCGAGCACACCTGCCATCTCAAGGCTGGCAATAAGCACGACACAAGCAAGGGAAATGACATTACATGGCTGGAGTGAGCCCTCTGCCCTGCCAGGTGGTATGGACAGGGAAGGAAAGCCTGAAGTCCTGGTCCCAGGACTCCCTGCCAGCGGCAGGCTGCATGCACATGTGTTTCCTGCCCACAAGTATATATTACAAGTATTAGGGGCAACAAGGGAGTAACAAGTGCCCTAATGAGTACAGAGAAAAAAGAAAAGCAAAATTTAATGGGTCACCCAAGTTTCCCCATAGCTAATGCAATATTTCCAAAGCCTGTGTCTAATCTGACAATATTACCATTCTCTCTGTATGTGATTGACATAGAACTGGACAACTGGTTAATCAAGTCATTTAAGAGACATGCAGGGTAGAAAGTACGACATCCTGGTCACTAACTTGAAGTGCTCCTATTTTAGCTGAGCTGTTGAGGGCAAAGTCTTGAGAAGTTATTAATGAAAACCGTTACCCATCACCATTGACCCCTGTGTGAATCTACATTTCCGTGAAGTCTAAAATAAGACAATTTTTCATATCAGAAAAAAGACATTTGTTTACTACTGCTTTCACACAGAATGGTGCAAGAAATCTGTACCTACGGACTTTAAATGGGAAGCACTGTAAAGAAATTAGCTCAATGGAAGGCGCTAATGGGGCTAATCTTTACAGCATCTGAAGGAGATAAACAGTCTGCAGTCTAAAACCAAACTCATTTTCTGAAATGTTTTGAGTTAAAAATGCAAAGAAATCCACCACAAAGCACAGATCTTTCATGGCAAGTCCAGAGAAGCACAGAGCTTGAGCTACTTTGATTGATTTGTTTCTAAGAAAAACACTTGTACTCAAAAACTTTTCCTCAGCAGCTGCATACTGTGTATTACTGTACCCACTGCTGCTATTCAGACTGGACAAGGAGTTGCAAGACAACCATTTTCCAGTTCTGTTTGAAGATGTCATCTCAAAAGAATATTCTTTGTCGTAACAGCTGTGCAAGAAAAATGTGTATGCCAAAACAGAGGAACAGAGAGGAGTCAGATCATCAGCCCTGGTAAAATTAGAAAGAAGCACAAGGAAAACTATTAATGCTACTCACAAGCAATAAGGAGTGTAACATAAAACTGGGGCACAACAAACTGCACAAGTACAGATGCAGCATAGGGACATCTACGGGAGGAGGAGGCAGCAGACACAGTCCAGATAAAACAAAGTACTTAAAAACATCACTTCCCTCTCCACAAAGTATTGGGAAAATGTAATAAGGTTGGTCACCTATAAAGATTATAACAAATTAATTGGAAATAACAGTGGCTCGGGAGAGAAGAGAAGGGAATGAGGAGTGGCGCTAGGGTGGACACTGAGGCAAGAGCTTGCAATACGTAACAGACACCATCGCTTTCAAAGAAAAACTGAAATATTGCCATGCAACCATATTCCCAGAAGAGGTTGCTCAAGTGGCGATTGAAGCACTGATATTATTAGAGAGCACTCAAGTTGGACAAGGATCAAAAGAGACAAAACCATGCTCAGACAGGAAAAAAAAGAAAGATTTGCCACTGCTGCAGGTTATCGATATATCTGCCTGAAGCACACTGCACACCTAGCAAGAATGTTGCATACCTCTAATCTGTGTGCAGTCAAGACCAAAGTGAAGATTTTGAAGGTGCAAGTGCAGGATCTTAAAGATCAATTTGAAAATGAAGCATCTGCCCAGACAAGAAATTTCTATAGCAAATATTATTTTGAGGTGGAAAAAGTGTAAAAGAGGAATATAACCTGAAGAACTTGATGCAGTTGATACTAACATGTCCACCAATGGCTACAGTATTTGCTCAGAAAATGCTTGTATTTCTTCTTTCCCCATTGAGTTTTAGCCCACAAGAAGTAGCCCTTAGCTAATCAGCAGCATCTGTTCTGAAACTACAAGTGTCATTTACTACCAGTCAAGGAACACAACCTTTAGGAAATCAAATGTAGCAATAAGAGAAGCAAATTAATCTTTTTAAAGATGCAGTAAAGTCAGGATACAATGCCTTTGCTATCAGAATCAACTAAAAATAATTAGACTCCAAAGAGTAGTAATAATATTATAAAAGCTAAATGAGTACTCCAAACAAAATGAGCCCAGAGATTTCCAATAGACTTGTAAAACAGAGACAAGTGTACCTTCATGCTAGAACTCCCCTAGTCTCACAGTCATGCACAAACGGAGGAAATAGCCGTAGCAGTTGTGCACAGACAGACTTGCTATGAGTTGAAGATGATGATTCACGATGTTCCATAAAGGGTCTAACAGCAATAGGCACGGGATCTGCTTGAATGCAGTGAGAATCACCCACCTTCTGACAAAGAGTATCCACTAAGTCAATGCAAATGAGCAGCGGGGGACTTGCCATTGCAAGACCATACTTTGTTGAGTATCATATTTACGATGAACAACTTGTGGACAAGAGACCACAGCGTGAGTCTGAGGAATTTTGAAGGTTAGAGAGCAGTCTTCCATTGTAGTTTTTGGTTTAGTTTTGGTTCAGAAGGAAAGGTAACAGAAAGACTCAAGGGATAGCCCCAGAGCTGTGCAGGTTGGGTGCCTATGGAGAATACCCACATACGAGCAAAATTGTAGGGCCCAAGAATTGCTCTTACTAGTGCAGGGTAATACTGAAGGCACTGCCTGAGACGCTGCCATTGAGGGAAGAGAGCACTAAATGTTCTTCTCATGGGCCTCATGTCCACAGAGAAAACCAGACATAGAGCTACAGCCAAGAAGCATAGTCAAGCAGGAGATACTACTTGCAAGGACGACAGTAGTACTTTGACAAAACACAGAAAAAGATTCAAGCTCAGAGGCTAAAAGGGTCATCTGGTCTAGTGGTCTTGCCTGACAAGAATGTCAATGATTGCATTCCCAACCTTCTGCTTTGTAAAGGAAGGAAGGAGTCATGTGTGCTTTAAAAAAAAGGATCTGGCCATTTGTTCTCCCTTCAGAACTGCACAAACTTACATTCTCATGGCTGCACTGCATGTGTGTGTGTGCTGGGCTGTAGCAAGCAAAGCGAGTTAGGAAACCAGATGAATAAAATTTCATTTACCCTACCCAGTGTGGAAGAGGGACCTAGCTGGTTCCTTACTGCTTATGCAATCTTCCCCACTGAACACTACCTGACAGGTCATACACCTCCTTTCCAAACATAATATTGCCTCATAATAAAACTTAGGAAAATATATTGAAAGGTCAAAATAACACTAACAAGTTATAAAACTCTTTTACTTATTCAAGGTCTCTATTTCCAATAATCTTTCTTTCATCTTCCACTTTCAATATTTGCATAAACATTTGCAAGCTTTATTAGGCTGACATTTTGAGTTTGGGTGGACAATGTTAAAGTGTTAATCCCTGCATGCATTTTAACACCTAAACCAGACTGTGTAACTAAAATATTTAATGTCTCTAGGGCTCTCTCTCCACTTTCTTATGAGCAGTTTCCCTTAACCTAATCCTGAGTGCCCTAGCAGAAGCTCACTTTATGGTCGAGCTGTTCCATCAGCATCAAGTAGGTATTTTAGCCTCATCACAGGGAGACTGAGGTGGGGTTGGTCCAGATGATGGAGAGCTCAGTGGAGCAAGCTGTCTCTTCCTCCCAACATGAAGGACTCCTTCTGACGGAAACCAGGTCATGGAGAGCAAAAAGGGAATTACCAGTGTCTAGGCATTGTCCTGACTGGGTTGGGAAGCTCTCACATGTCCCACCATTAAACACAAATTAAAATACCTTCTCATGGACCAGCTTCTAGGAGTTAATTCACAGATACTCATGGAAGCTGTATCAAAGGATGTTTCCAATGCATTATTCTGAAAAATGTGCCTTTAAGCGATTTCCCTAAAAGCATACAAGAGGCCAAGGTAGAGCTAGAAATGGGAGTTTGGTCTTCTAAAGACAGGCATATAAACCACCAGACTTTGGTTCTTCAGCATCACTCACTCACTTTTCTGGGACTCAGGGCATGGGCACATACTTGAGTGTGAATCCAGAAGCAGTGGCTTTAGGAGTCGCTGCCAATCTGCTCGGATGCTGCACTTGCTGTGTGCAATATTCACAGAGCACACGCACTTCTCAAACTGTTTATCATTTGTTTCCACACTGTTTATCACCACCTCTCTGTCCCTGGCTACCACCTGCAGCAGTTCAGGCTCCACCACTGGACGTTGCATCGAGAGGTCAGGGTTGCCCCAAAGGTCCCTGCCTTGACCCAGCTGTGGGGCTAATTGCTCCCAACAGAGACATGATAGCACGTGGCTTGGGTGAGAATGTAGGAGGGAAATGGCAGTAAAATCTTATATTTCCATATGGGTTTGCTATGCAAGTAATTGAGGTAAGGGGGCAGGTTAAGCCCTCAGACTTGCCCAAAGGCAGAGTAAACCTGCCTTAGGTTAATCCACCCTCACTGAAGCTTAGCACAGCAGTGTTACTGTGCTGGGCAAGTCTATGAGCGGCACATCAACAGCTCGGCTGACAGGCAGGTGTAAAATTAATTTGCCCTAACATGATTATGTGCTGTCTGTTCCTTCACACCCGAACAATGAGCTACTTATTTTTTATGGTATCACGTGAAATGATGGTGTTTTAATTGAAACCTAAAAGCTCCGAGTCCTTCATGTATCCTGAGGCTTTATGACAACAAAATCAGGTAATGAATCAGATATGAATGAAAAATTGCAAATACTAAAGCTTCTACTAAAATTTCTCAGCTCTTATCTGTCTCTCTTACCCCAGTTAAAACTTTAACTCCTGCAAGGAATGCAAAGCTCTATAGCATTTTTGCTGCAGTCTCCAAATTCATGTGGCTATTGTAAATCAAAAGTGCTGGTGAATAAGAAATAAGAACTGTTCATTTGCCCAGCGGTAAACCAGCTGATGTATATGGCTGTACCTGAGCTACAAGTGGAGTTATACAGATCCATTGGATGTGGCTGCTGCATCTTCAATAAAATAATTAATACTTTCAATTGCTCACATTCAGGAAGCAAACTAAGTAACTTCGGCATTCTCTTTTTGAATAAAGGCTTAACCACAATGATGTTACTACAGGAAACCTTCACACCTCTGCAAATGGGACGTTACTTTTATCTACACGTATAAAGCAAGTCATAGTTTCCCTTGCACACCCGCTACGCTTTATCTGCTCTCAATAGCACTTCAATACACGCAACACAATGCCTTATTCTCAGCAAAGAGAAAGAGCAAGTCTGGGTGTCGGCATTCAAGTTGCACCACAGCACTGGAAGAAAATGGCAGGCCAAGGTGGGAGGAGGAGGAAAATACCGCTGATTTTCTGGGGCACTGGGGGGGGCCAGCAGGCACCATGGGGAGCTCACCCACAACTGCCCAGCTCTTCAAAACTTTCCTCCCATGTCATATTAGCACATACAGGATCCTGTCACCCATGTTTAGAGAGAAGGAAGACAGGTCGGGAGGAGATGGAGCCTGACAGGCAGCTCCCCGGAGAGGCCGCAGGGCCTGCGGCCTTCACCTCGCCTCAGCCGTTGCAGGGCCAGCGCAGCTGCGGACAGTGAGCTGCACGTTTCGGGCTCGACGAATGGAGGAACCGTTGCTCTGCAGACTGGATGAATCATATTTTCCATGTTCAGCTGTAATCGGTGTAATTTCTTTATCACAGGGCAAAACACATTATAGCCCAAGCTGCCACGAGGTAGCGGGCCTCTGTGGGCTGCCTTCTGATTTACCTCCGCCATCAGCAAGCACTGCTGGCCAGGCTGCCCCCTCCTCACCCGTCTCACCCAGTCCTCAGGGCGCTCACGTCCTGGCAGCCGCCTTTCTTTCCCTTCGGCTGCATCTGCCTTCTTGCAGCAGGGCTCAAGGGCACTGAGAGATGAAAACTCCTGCTCGGTTGCTCACCCTCGTGTCCCTGGAACACGGACCTACCTGGAAAAGAGCACGGGGAGCATTTGGAAAGCGCTTCTTGTGTCCACAGCCGTGCGGGGTGTTTGACTCCTCCTTGCCTTGCCTTTCCTTTGGGGGATTTTGGTTCCTCCTCCTGAATGTTGCTCCAGAAGAAGGACCGTGCAGATGGGGAGCTACGTTGTGTGACGTTCCTACCTGTGTTGGCTATGGAGGCAAGAAATGGCTGTACATCTAAACTGAACATCAAGCTGCCACTCCTGAGCAGATTGCCAGAAAACGCTGGGCCTGGCTGTTAGCCTCACCCTCCCCAGAATAGCTGTGCTCTGTGTGTGCCCCAGATCTTCACCGCCTGTGTGGATTTTCCTTTTTAATTGTCACAGCCATCGCTTGTGCTGCCCAAGTTACAGTAAATTTCTTAGTCATTTCCTTATCTACCAGACATAATGTCACACCGGTCGCTGTGCCTTTCCGTGTAACAGGGTCCTGGTTTTGATGCTGTGGCTACACCTCCCCCAGTAGACTAAGCAACGCTGTGTCATGGCTCCTCTCCTGGGGTTCTTCTGCACTGTCAAACTGCCAGTGGAGTTAAGTAGCACAATTCAGAGCCATGCCCCACAGTGCTCTCCCAGATGGTGCCCAGGACCAGTCTAGGGTTAGCACTGGGCAGGGTCCATCTCTATCTAATAGACAGAGTGGGTGCAGTTACCCTGATCTGGAGGGTGAAACGTGTTGATACGAACGCAGCCCATGCTGCACCTCAGGGACAATGAACAGATCCTAGCCCTTTCTATGGATGGAGCTAGGGACTAGAGAGCCAAACTTCTCCTTTCTTTGCAGAGTCATCATCTTCTGATTGTCACTGGATGTACATCTCAGGGTGGGCTTCACCTCACCAGCCTTTGGCTGTTTAAATCTAGACTGCAATCATTAATCTCCCTCCTTAGTAAAGGGACAGAAACAGGAACCTCTAATGGGCAACCGAAAATAGATGGAGTGAGTCACCAACAGGAGACATCTGTTACTATCCACTAATTAAAGACGGAGCCAAGAGGGCTCAGACAACTACCTTCACCCAGCTAAACTTGGGTGATGTGAATCTTGCTTTATGTGGTTTTCCCTCTAACTAACTTATTGGGTCCTAGGATATGCATGCTGCCAGTCAAACTAGAACACTACTGGTGCAAATGTACTAATGCAGAGTTTCCTATGCATTTGTGAGCTGATGGTTCCTGACTTCTGAATGATTATTTGTACAGAATTAATGTTCTGAACACTTGCTTTCCAGAGGGATATCACCACACAGTCTGTGATGTGCTAGATCCTGGATTCATGTCATAAATTAATTTCAGATATATTTTTAAACAACATTATTTGTTCCCTGGGTTATACCACATGGCTGAAGGAGAATATACACTTTTGTCCAGTTCACCAGATCCCTTAAAGTTAGTCCTCCCAACAGCTCAAGCAGAAATGGATCAGTAGTAATGACTCTGTCCCGCATATATAAGAATAAGTTAGCAACAACATCACTTTATACCCACTGATGGTGGCATTTGTGACAGCATGGAATATATGACAAGCTGGAAAGTGGTCCTGCCTGAGTCCTGTTCCTTTCCGCTGTTTGACATCTTCCATTGTTGCAGCAGGGATGAGGAAGAAGTGTCAGAAAAATACATGTTTGCTTCTCCACAAGCCATAAAATATTGGTATGACAATTCTCTTTGACACAGACAATAAAAACTCATTTTCCTCTTGCCTCCATGTGCTCATGAGTGTGTGAATAAATATAAGCTGACATAGTATTTGTATGTGTGCAATAGTGTGAAGTACCATTTTACTTTGCACCGCCAAGCTTTTGGCACGACTGCCCATCTCACGAGGAAAGGAACGGTTCACAAGCCATGCAAGTCTTCCTAAAACACACATCATAAAAGCCATGGCGTGCTCCAAGCTGCTGTGCACGCTGTTTGTTCCACTTACTCCCTTCCAGTGTTAGTCTTCACCTTTCAAATTCCTCTGATTTTCCCCACCTCATTGAAGCACATTGGTTACTATGGAAACTGATCTGTGGGTACCGAACTTGGTGACATCCGCATGGAAGGGATGCTTCCCAGGAACCTAAGTATCGGCTGGATGGTTATACATCAACACTGCATATGGCTTAGATTTTGTAAAAACCCGCAGGAGGCCACTGAGGGAGAAGAGGTAGAAGCTGAGGTGATGATGAAAGAAACCCTAAATGCAGGCACTGGTATGTTCTGCAGTCCCATGACCTTCCCACTGACACATCCCTGTGACTCAGGGAGAGAAACCAGAGACGGGCTGTGCTGAACCACAGGACTGCTCCCAGGAGCAGCTACGTACCGAGAGAATTGCACAAGGTTACTACAGCTTTCGTGGTGAGCTTTAACAATGCTTACCAGAGAACTGTTAGCAAAAGTTAAAAACTAATTAAAGCAAAAAAATACCACATGTAGCACAACACAAATGACTGTGAATTAGCTATTTCACAGAGGGCCTTTCCTGTAAGATAGAAATTAACCTGTTGCAGAAAACCCTTTGTGTAGATGCACTTGGCTCAGTGGTACTTTGCTGTGTCACTATGAGGAGAAAAAACTCTTAGAGGGATCGGGTCCGCCTGAAAACAACCATGCCAAAGGTAGCCCTGCTCTCAAGTAGGTGGCACCCATCAGAGGAATAAGACTAGGCAGCAGCAGGAACCGGCTCCTTTGCTGGTGTCAGCCCACGCGGTTCCCTGCAGTCACTGGAAGTCACCAGCCCCACCTGGCCACGTGGGGATGCCTCTTGGTCTCATTGCTCATTAAATGTTGTTTTCTTGTCTCATTAAATAAACTTACTAGATGCCAGCTCCCTCGGTACGGGCGGGAGGCTGGGCAGAGGGCTGTGGGGCGGACAACCCCCCTCTGCCCTGGGCAGGGGTGGACCCATGGGGCGGGGGGGGAAGGACGTGGCACCGCAGGCAGCAGGGCAGAAAGCAGGGACAGAGGGACCAGGCGTAGCATGGTCTCAGCCTAGATTTATGTATTCCCAGCCTTTGTTTTTGATAAAGATGTGAATTGCTTTCCGGAAAAGAGGCACGTGTGCTTATTTGGGGCGTCATGGTGCAAACAAAGGTGCGTGTTTTGGAGCAGCAGTTCTTCATATATGTTTTTTTTCCAACCGTGTTTCCAGGGGAGTAGGAAACGTCTCGGAGCATTGCAGAAGAGAGCTTTGCATCATGTAACAGACCTCACAAAAAGAGGCAGGGAGGCACCGGGAGAGGCAGACAGACAGGCAGGGCCAGAGCCACTGGCAGGGCAGGGGTGGGAGCCCAGGGTTCAACCGTGCAGTGGTGCCTGACAAACAAAAACCAGAAACTTGTGTTTGACAAGATGAGGGGGATATTTTTCATCATTGCAAAGCCTGTGTCCAGAAACCCATCCTGTTCCTGGCCCAGCACCACGGTGTTAGAGTCTCTCCCAGTGTGTACCAGCACAAGTCACTGCCAGGGCAAAGGCTGCCAAGTGAGTTTCCTGTTGGAGAGGGCTAAAATTCTCAGACTGGAGGGGTTGTTTGGCTTATTTTGCGTTGGGTTGGGTTTTTTCTTTAATACAAAAAGGCTGCAGTATTTCAGTTCCCCTACAAAGCAGGCCAGATGGCTGCCCTAAAGTACCAACAATCCCGTTTCTTTACCTGGCTGTGTAAGGAGTGGATGGGGGGGTGCAGGTTCCCTCCTTGCCCTTTGCTGCTCACCCCAGAGCCCTGACTGGGGACTGCTCAGGCTGTCATTCCTCCCCTTGAGTAGCCCAAGTGGAAAAAGGCTGTGGTAGATTTAGAGACCAATGGCTGAGAATGAAATTTGATCCAATTGCAAGCTCCTCTTGAAAGCTGGGGGTTTTTTTCAAAAAAAGTTCAATCCTCTTTGGAGGTTGGTCCCATTACACCAGTAGCAGACCTACTATGGGCAGTAAGGTAAAGAGGTACAGACTGCATTTTTTAAGACAGTAAGTGGGAATATCCTCAAAGACAACCGAGTAATTTAACACCTTGCACTGTGCTGTCACATTTTCATTTAGCAACTACGTGAAAAGTCATCATGTCCCATTTTTAGATGGCCACCTCCCTGTTCACACTGATCTTTATAACAAGCACGCAAATGCCCGTCTATATTTAAAGTGGGCTCTTCACAGAACCCTAGAAATATCAGCAAGACAGAGATTTGAGGCTGAATATGGACAAGAACATAAAGTCCTGTCTTCTGCATGGTTTGCCTAAACTTTCAGGACCTCCGCTCCATCTCCATGCTCCCCCACCCGTCCTCCCCCTCCCTGCTCTCTCAGGGCGTTAGCAGGACACAGGCTACCCTAGCAAGGGGGTGGCTCTAAGGCACTCCCCTTTCATTTCCCAGTGCAATTGTAGGGATTTTCCAGACTGCTTTTTTAGATCCACCTGTTGTTTGTTCAGCCAGCCCCATAGAAACCCGTAAACCTGTTTTACTTGAAAAGGGAAAGCAGGCTAACCTCTCTACGCAATTAGATTGAGCTGTCTGTCTGCTCTCAGCCAAGAAGAATAGATGCCAGCCAGGTTGAAGGAACAATTTACCTGGCTGACATCTGAAGAGGAACAGAGTGAATCTCCTAAATGAAACTTTCTCTGCAGCCACAGGGCAAAAATTCTATCTTATTCCCACGGTTTTGGCTGTTCCGCTCCGAGTCTGCCTAAGGAATGATGGCTCTGATCTGTTCTTGCTTGAAATAAATTGGCTGGCCCATCCCTAGCCAAAACCAGTGCTTAAAATGTGACAGAGGAGCAGCTATCCAAAAATTAACAATGACCTGATGACCCAGATGTGGAACGTAACTGCCAAAAACTCAGGCTCAGGAATATGTGTATTTAAAATGAACATTACATAAATATTGCTAGATACCAATAAAGAAGCTACAGAAATAGGCTGGAAAATTGTACTGATGGTTTTGTAGGAATCTTATGTGCTACATACACTTTAAAAAAAAAAAAAGAGAAGTGAAATGAAGCAATAGCAAAAATTGCACTTGATGGGAAATCAACTAGCTGGAATTCATGCTGGTCAGAAAGAGAATGATTGCATGTTATAATGAGTTGTGCTGAGCAATAATTGAGTGGAGAAATGGAAATAAAATTGAATGGCAACATCTCCCTATCTTTCCTAACAAGCAGATGTCTCAAAATCTAGCGTCACTTTTGAGATGGTAAAAAGTAGCTTCAGAGCAATCAGCAGGAGAGGTGACACCTTGGAGCTGCAGCGTCCCAGACAGTGTGGAAAAAACGATGCTGAATCTAATTGCTAACATATTCTGTCCCTATACAAGGGATGCCACAGGAAAAGGCAGTGGAAAGTCCAGAGCCAAGACTTGCAATAAGGTCAAAAATGAAAGCCAAGGCAGGAAAAAGATGAACAGAAGGGCAGCACCATCCTCTGATCACATGTGTCAACCAGCAAGACTTCTCCCATATTTGCATTCATTTTTGCGTACTGATGTGAGCTCTAGACTTGGAGCCAAGGGACTGAATTTTTATTAGATGCAGGCTGTCAAGGCATAGACGACGGTAACATAGCAAGGTCTGAAGAGCCTCGGTCTGGCTGAGCGGGACTGCGACCGCTCTCTATAAATACACTGGGTGGGGGTAAGCATCAGGGGGAGGGGAGAGCTATTTCAGCTAAGAGAGATTTCGCAAGAAGAACAAATGGCTGTAGTGTCCGGGGATGCGTTTGGGCCAAGCCTCAGCCTGCAGAGGGGACAAGCCGTGCCACCCCCAGCTCGGCCACGGTTGCTGCCTCCCCGGCCCCAGGTCCCTCAGGAGCGGCAGGCAGGCTGGCACGTGCCGTGATGCCGAGGATGGGCTTGAGGAACAATTGGAAGTCCACGGTCTTTGCCAACGTGGTTTTGGGTGGCTGTGTGCTCCCAGGAGGGTGGGGACGGAGGGCAGCATCCTGCAGCGCACCAGGCACCCTGGTCCCACGTGCGTTTCCAGCAGCGTGGGTGTCTCAGGTCCGTGCAGGACAGCCGCACATTCAAGTAAAGCTTTCCCAAAAACCTTGACTGGAAAGCCCAGATTTCAAACTGGAGGACGGAGAGTCCCCATGAGGAAGCTGCCAGCAGCATTGACTTTGAAATTATTGGTAAAAATAAAATAAGTACTAAAAATTACTCGGGGAAGTACTACAGCATACTTCTTCCCTTCTGGTGTTCAGAAACACTCAGTATGCAGCTGGACAAAATTGTTCCACTTGAAAATACTTTGCTGTGAATTATCCAACTTGAATATTCTCCGCAAGGCTCTGAGGCGCTGCTCCGGGGTAGAGGGGGAAGAAGGAAAGCTCCACCATGAAGGACGGCAATGAAGGTATTAAACGGGGCATGTGACAGGGGAGGAGATCCTAACGCACCGGTAGCCCAGGGCTCTGCCACCAGCCCCGAGGAAGGCAAGATGGGGCCAACGTGCCGCCCTGATGGGGGACCATGCACCCCCTCTGCTCCACCGGCTTGTCCCCAGACCGCAGCGGGAGGGCGAGGGGGCAGCCACGGACCCGCAGCCCTCATGGGGGGCATTCCCTGGGCGCCTGCCTGCAGCACCAGTTTTCCTCTCTCCAGTGAAGTACTTTTAGCAATTAGCTGGATCATTACCATTGCATTTAAAAGGCTACTGTCAGCTTACAGATGGCCCTCTTCTTTTTTCCTTTTTATTTTTTTTTTTTTTCCCCAGAACTTGAAGTAAATAGAAATATTTTGAAAGGTTTGGTGGGCAGGGGCGTTCTGTTCCAGTAAAAACAGCTGGGTTTAGGCAAATAAATATTATGTTACTATGTAATAGCCACAGTACAAACAATGTGGCACCAGGAACCTAACAGCAAAACTACCCAAATTAAAAACAGCATTTCTGTCCCTAAGCTGAGAAACAAACACAGAACAAAAAGGGAGATTTTTTTTAACTCATCGCAAATTTAATGATTTCAGGTATTGCTGGTAGCACTAGTAAAGAAGTATGTGTTTAAAATATAAATTTTCAATACTGAAAGCCAGAATGTAGTCTGCGGGGTATAAAAGCTTCCCAAACCAAAACTCTTATTTTCCAAAACTGAAAGATAGCAGAAGAAATCTGATAAACATTGGACTCTTGGGGTTTACACAGGCCTAGTCTGAAGTATGCGTACGGAGCAGGAAAGCGATTCTTCTGTAAGAAATGGCAATCTTTAAAATGAATCCTTTTGTTGGTTTCCATCCAAATTCACTTCACTCTTAGTTGGCAAGATCACACCAGAAAGCCAGCCTTCAGCTTGCAGTCAAGGCTTAGCAGCAGCATCGCTGTACAATGTAAAGATTTCACCAGACCTATACTGTCCTCCGTTGCAATTATAGAGGTTCCCAACAAATGAAGATAATAGTTTAATCTTGTTCTGACTGCATGATGCTAGCACCATAGGTTTTGGGAGCTCCCTCAGAGGGGTGATTTGGAGACTTCCAGTGCTGGCGTTGTTCAAGCAACCAAAGAAATGGTCCTTGTGTATTTGTCTACATCTAGTATCCACTGGCCTTCCTGACAAGCCCAACAATGGCATCATTTGTAAAATGTGTGGGTTTATTACACCTGTCTCAAATTTGGCTTCCCTAAACAGTCTATTTTGTCTGGTTAGTCTGCAGCATAGTACATAGCAAAATACTCTTCTTCAGCTACATAATCTAGAGTGAACCCAGCGTTTATCAGCCTCCTTGTCCAACTTCCTACATCCCATAACAAAGTCCTTCACTTCTCTGCTGATGCTTTCAAATAAACATAAAAGGCTTTTTCGAAACATTCGATTTATACAACAGGTCACACTGGGATCTCACTCGTAGGAGAAATCACACTGTAAAAGGGATGGCCAAAACCAGCATAGAGGGAAATGCTGAACAGCTTGCCAACTGGGAGTATGAGATAATACAATTTAGAAGATGCTGCTGGGCTAGAGGAAGCTTGATAAGTATTAGCCCACTTCACCCAGGACAACCCATCTGTGTGAGCTGGGCATACCATACGGCTGGCTGGGAGGAGAGGAGTTTTGCTGCAACTCGCAGCAGAAACCAGCTGCGCCACTCAAAATTTTGGTGTTCACACACATTCCTTCTCAACACTCTGTCTTTCGAAGCTCCATCTACCAGAGTTTTGTGGAAAAGCCTCAGGATGGCTGAGCATTTTCCCTTCTTATCCAGAGCAGGCTCCTCGCTGCAGTTCACACAGAATCAGCCTTGGCTAGGGAGATCTGAAAAGCTGACCTAAGCTGTTGGCTTCCTAACGCAACGCTCTCCTCTCTCACCCCTCAGGACAGCCATGTTTATTATCACAGCTGATTTTGACGGCAGTGCAGGGATTTGTTTTTTTTCCTTTTAGTTGGCGTGCTGCAGGGGTCCTGCTGGGAGCAACAAACATCCTCATCCATTCGCACAGATCAAAACCCACCCTGATGTGATATTTTGGGAGTGGAAACCGTCAGCTTCAAAGGAAAACTGACCAGAAAAACAGTTTCCGAGCAGCACTGCTGATTCCAAAGCTGTAGAGAGCAGTTGAGTGGTGTTAATATGATCCCAAGAAAACAGCCTCATAAGCTACCCAGAGGGAAAAGAAGCCCCTGCAGCCCTTGCACATGCCTCACAGTGCAGAGCTTGGCATTGATGTGCCTCCTGCCCCCATATCTTTGAACCGACCCAGGCTCACCAGTGATCCTGAGGGGGCTTTTAGATCTGCAACCAGCGCATCTTCAAGGACAATCTCACCTCCACCGGCTGCGGGGCAGAGCCGCCGTGCGTGCTCCAGGGGGTTGCACCGTGCATGGGCTCCTCATGCCCCGTAGCCAGCTTGCCCACACAGCCAGGGGTGCACTGGGCTGTCACGTCCACCCGTGTTGCGAAACAGATCACCGCCGTGGCACAGACACGGGCCCGCTCCTGTCACAGCCCAGGGTTGGTGCCAGCCGGCAGGCTCCCAGGGGAGCGCGGGTGCCGGGGAGCACTTCCCTGACATCCTTTGGATGGGGCCACCTTGTTTTGGACAGGATGGGAATTTAACCACAGAAGCGTGAACGGCCTCCCATCACCTGGCCCCAGCATCATGAACGCTGCCTTGTTTTCCTGGTTTGTAAGTATACCCAAACAGCATTTTGAGGTCAATTTTACCTTCTAGTCAGTTCTTCAAAACTTGCACAAAGAGGTATGGAGTTACAGCAGCAAATAATTATAGAGCTATATTATTTTTTAATAATGTTAAGATTCTCTTGTCACTCTCAAGGGAGAATGGCAGTCCTTTAATTGAATAGGAGGGAGATATTCACATCCCTGAACACACGAGTATTGGACATCTCCCAGTGACAGTTCCTGCCACGTGGTCTAAAATTCCTGTTTTCCTTTCCCCAAGATTGCAGCAAATGAAAGCATTTGTTTACGGGGAAGCCTGTCTAGAATGACGCTGTTCTGAATAGCAGTCCCATGGAGAACAGAGAGGAAGAAAACACGGCTTAGGTAAGAGAGGTGGAAGGCTAAAAGGTTGAGTCCAATCTTTCTCAAGATGTTATGAATATGAAAAGATGTAGACAGCCCTGCAAGAAGCTTAGCAGCTCCTGTCAGCTCCATCACAGGAGATCTTTTTCTAGCTCACCTCCTGCCCTTCTGCCCATGGGCAACCAGCAGTCCAAGTGTAAATCCCAGGTGCAGCTGCATGAGGGGTATGCTGCCCATTTTTTATCACCATCAAGCCTGTGTTGGTTGTATGCAAACCTAGAGAGGGAGTAAAGGGCAGGGGAGGTCACACTCTGGCCTGTGCGTGACAGAGTGGAATGGCAAGACGAGAAACGCTGGGAAGAGACATGACTCCACTGAGGTCACCAGGGCTCGGGGCTGCTCTCGTCAGCTCCGGCTTCAGACCTGGGAGCACCGTGGAGAATCTGGGCATACGTAAAAAGAGGGTGTGGAAGCAACCTTATCTTGTTAGCTGCTTTCCTGTTTTACATTTGCTGCAGGGCTGCTTTAAACCACATCCCAGGGGCTGGGTAGGGTTTGTGCAGAGCTGTTACGCCTCCCTGGTGAGGGAATCCCCTCCCTCATTTTTCTTAGCACCCGAGTGCTGCCAAGGGATCATCACGGGGCTTAGCACAGAGCTCATGTTGATGCTGTCTCACCGTAGATTGTACCGTGTTGTTATCCCTGTGCTTTCCTGCCTAAGCAACAACTGCAGTAACTTTCCACCCCCAGGTTAAGTCACCACCGAATCCAAACCAGGATTTCCATGTGGTCACACACACCTATTTCAGGCCATATTTTGCTTTGTTTGCCTCAGTTAGTCCAGGCAAGGGATGTGAAACTCTGGCCAGTGAGTAAATCTGCTCTAACCTTTGGCTGTCAGCTGGCGGATGGACAGACAGACTCCGGGCACGGAAGGAGCGTGCCCAGATATGTCGCTGCCAAACTGCCTGGTGCAGGAGAACTATCCCTTGTCATAGCCGGCTTTTTTTAACTTGTCTCCACAGATCAAAAGCCCTGTAGCCAAACTAGTGTTGTTTGCTCACAACCATTGCCGTCAGAGGAAAGAAGAGAGTACCCGCTTGGGGACGTCTGCTGTACACAGCCACTTCAGGCAGCACTCAGGGAACTGCAAACAGAGGAGCCTGCATCCTGAGAGGGGCAGCCAGAGCAACAAGCCATGTCTTTCCCAAGCCATTTTTGCCTTTCTCTCCTATCAGCAGGCCTCCTTGGTCTCAACCATCCATGCAACCATTCAGAGAGGGGAGAGGAAAGCTGGGGTTTTACACCATTTGGTACTGACCCTGGGAGGGATCCCAGCCACCTCCCTCTCTCATCATCACATACATCAGATTCACGCTGAGTTTTTGTGGGCTCTCACTGCCAGTGCCACAACTACAGTGGTCTTTTCTGTTTAAGGGTGCCACGGAATTCACACAAGGCTGCTAAAGCCTGGCTGCCTGCACAGTCAGTGGGGAAAAGCAACCAAAACCCACCTGAAGCCACCCCAAGAAGGCCAAGGGGAATGTGAAACACAAGCTGGTGGAAAACAGCAGGACAGGGACCGGTAGCATTGAGTAGTTCTGCTTTTTTGGGGTGTAACACAGCTACAGCATGGACCTGGGTTGATTCCCCTGAGGAAGGAAGGATCTCCCCAAGGAGGGTTTTCTAAAAGAAGCTCGGTTTCTGCAGCCAGTTACTACACAAAACTTGGCAACTTGCAGCACAAAGCCTTTTGAAGGCTTTTTTCCCCCTCCTCTCTCTGCCCTTACCACTGCATGCACATCATGCCTGGGACCCCAGAGAGGAATCAGGGCAGGAAGACAGTTTGACTAGGAAATCTTTCCAACATCAACATCCTCCATCCTGGGGCCTTGCTTTCCGGGAAAAGAGGCGCTTTGTGTACATGTTTGCATGGACTGGGCTTAAAGGCAAAGACCCCTCTTTTGGGTTAAAAAAAAATGTTAAAAGATATTCTACAGACTAAACAGATAAGGCTCCCTGAATACTCTAGTGATGTATTTAGCAGCATTTAGCAACATATTTATTTAGACTGGGGCCACGGGATCCTGCACTAGACTGCATCTCCATCAATGCTCCAGTCCTCAGAGAAAGCTGTGGTGTGTGATTTAGGGACACACAGGCTATTCAGACTCCCAGGACCTGGGGTAGGACACCCATGGCTACACAGATCCCTAAGGCTTTTATGTCCTCACCTTTAATTTCTACTGGAGCAGCAGAAAGCTGTCTTGATCAGCTGCCATGACTTCTCCATGTAGCCAGTCCAGCTAGGGCAGAGATAAGAAACTGAGCCAATGCCTTAAGGCTGGAAGTCAAACTGGTAGTGGCTGGTTCTGAAGAGCAACCAAGCAGGATCTGCTGAACTACACCAGTTAGTTGAACCGGTGGTTAAGAATTGCCACAGCATCGCTGTCTCTCTACCATGCCCCATCCGTCCTCAGTCTCAAGGATGATGAAAGGTAATCCTTGAAGCAAAGTTACCCAAACTGTGCTTCCCTTAGGGAAACATATCCCTGCCCAAAAGAGAATCCATAAAACAGGGACATTAATGACTGCCATGCTGAAATATAGCCATTTCAATAGAAATACTATTAATTCTGCAAGGCAGGAAGGCATGAGTATTTTCAGAGTGCAAAACACCAAGAAGCAGGTTACTTCACAAGACTGAGATGCATATTATTTTGAAGGAAGTTCTGTCCATGACTAAAAATAAACCTATGCCATTTCCCTGTTTGAACTTCCTGTAGCTCTTTAAAGAATACAGAGACCCAACGAAGTCATTCTCTTTGAAGGAAACATTTGAGATCATTAGCAACTTGCCTGCTGGAAGGTTCTCAGATCCAGATGTCTTTGTGGTAAATTTGCACAGAGTGTTCGATATCCTATTTATCCCCTCATTTGCAAACCATGTGCAACTCATAAAGTCAGCACTGCACTAAGAGAGGCATGACTGGTGGAAGCTCTGCTTACAATAGACAGGCATTGGATTAAAATGAGGTTTCATTGTTAAGTGAAAAGTTAACTTCCAGACACAGTTCTTAATTTAAAACATCTGAAAAATTAACATTCTCATTTGGGCATTTTTCCAGGTCAGATGGTAGCGCCTGTATGTTCTCTGGGCAAACTCTCTCATCCACAGTAAATGGCTAAATGTTTGGCTGGCTTCTCTAATGTATGTAAGTGAAAAATTATGTTGTTTTTATTAATCACCCCAGAATTAGTCCAGCATCCCACATCATAGGTTTTTGTTCCACTGCTGATTCCGGCTTGCTAAAACCAGAGCACTTGTGTCACACTCTCTGACACTCCCCCCACACTTCAGCAGTTTCAGATTTGGATGACTCAAGTTGTTTTCATTTAGGATAACTTCTTGAATCCCTTCAGCACTTGTCAAATCTACATCTTAAATATGCTATTGGTCTAGGGTTTTTTTTCTAGGACGAGTTAAGATCTCTTAACTCGTTTATATTCCATGAATCCAAACAGACTGAAAACACAGAGGGACTGTCTGCACAGTGCTTCCTGCAGCGGGTCCCCATTTCTTTGGTTTGGTTTCAGGCTTTCCATATTACATTTTCAAATAGCACCTCTATTCATGGTCTTTTGAGCTTGAGCAGTCCATCGAAGGAAGTGACTTGAACGTCAGCTTGATGGAAACTTGGGCTTACAAGACTGATGAAGTTACTCCAGTAAGCCATGCAGAAGAATTGTTATTAAAACTTATAAATAATCTTACTGTTCTATTTGGTGCTGATAATGTCTCTGCTGCGAATATCAACCAGTTTTGGGGCACCAAGCTTTAAAAAAGATGTAGAGTAATCAGACTGAAACAAAAACGTGAGGGTGTAGGAAACACGACCTGCTAGGAAAGGTTGAAGTTGATCAGCCTAGCAAAAAAAAAAAAAAACACCTAAGGAGAGATGTTAAGAGCCTTTAAGGACAAGAGAGATTCAAGATGGGAGAAAAGAAATTATTTATATGTTCTTTGGAGACAGGACAAGAGTAATGCATTTTGATTGCACTAGGAGAGACTGAGGGTTGGTGCTAGAAACATCTTCCTCTAGTGATAAGGGCAGTAAACAGTGGAAAAGGTTGCCTAGGAAGGTTGTGGAATATCCATCACTTTTGGTTTCTAAGCACACATGTGACAGATGTGAGTTGGGAATCATTCTGGTATAGCTGGACCTGCCTTTGGGCAAGAACTGTGGACAAGTACATTCTTCAAGGCACCTTCCAGAGCTATTTATTTAATAGCTGGTGATAACATGCCTCATAGATATAGAGGATTAAATATTGAATACTACAAACAAAATTGTCTCAAGAAAGGAAGAGTGGGAAAAAAAGCCTTAGACATTGTCAGGTTTTGGGGAGCTAGAGATGTGCTTTAGTCTTCAGAGTCATCTCTTCTGCTTTCACTTTGCATAAAGTTAATATAAATGATCACTTTGTAGGCAGCATTTAGAAGCCTGTTGACTTCAGAAAGGCCACTTAAGGGGGATAAGCTGGGTGGGTGCTGGAGTCATTTCAGATACCTCATAGAGTTTCTCATATCTGTCCCAGTGGTGGGCCTCATGAGAGAAAGTACATGTATCGTCTGGCTGAGCAAAGGGTTGCAGAATCTTTCTTGAAGAGATTCAAAGCTTAAAGTAAAAAACAAACAAACAAACAAACAAAAAACAGGCACACAAAAATCCCACCTCCAGGAAGCTGAAGTTTAAAGACCACATACAGAAAGGAAGAGAGAATTAAGCTGGCCATAAATATTTATGCTAAAAATATTAGAGACATGATGACAGTTCAGGTCATGGAGTCTCAGTTTATCATGTCTCATGCTGTGCACAAGGATTTCAGAGTATCCAGGTGCGAGAGGTGGTTGCTGGATTATCCCCCTTTCCATGGAAGAAACAAGAAGAGTGTCTGTCTTGCAAGGCCAACAGGGCCACCTTTCAGAATTCCAGTTAATTTCTTTGACTTCTTAAATCATCTAGTACTTTTATATAAGCTTCCTAAATTTTCTTCACTGTTACTTCACTAAAATCCAATACCACATCCATCACCTTAAGGTGCCTTCCCCAACAGCAACTCATTAACAGATTTTCCAAATTCTGACTTCACTGGCACACAGGATTTAATGAACTGTGGAGATTCAAAGCAGAATTCACATGATGGGAAAATTGAGGTCTAAAACAGCAAAGACATAAGATGACATATTTCTAAGGGCTTCACAGTCTTTATTTCTGTGAATATTCTCATCTGCGCTAGTATAAACTGGGAACAACTTCACTAAATATAGCAAGTGCACATCAATGTAGTCCCACTGTGACATCACGATCAGTCCTGGAAGTGCTCTCATCAATTATCATTCAGATGCTACCTTTTTTTGAAAGCCTCTGGCAATAATTGAGATGAAAACAACTTAAATAAAGGCACTTCAGAATTCTACTCACTGCAGAATGACACTTTATAAAAAGGGAATACCTATATTTTTTCATTTACAAAGCTGATATGCTTTCCAAGTGCATACAGCAAAGCCAAAATACTTAAAACAACAAAGCATTTCCAAGATCAATATTGCTAGCTTGGGGATATTATATGAAAAGTGGATGAGTAACAGGAAAAAATGGCATTTGAAAGCTTATGGGTACACTGGAGATAAAGAAACAAAGGACTGCTTAAAATGACATACAGGCTGTTTTAACAGTCAAGATTTTCAAGCCATGGGAAGTAGACTTGTAATAGCAACTAATGCTTCCCTTTCCTCTCCTACATACTCAAATCTGTCACAAATAGCAAAGTTTGTTCAGAAGCAAACAAAAACCTTGGAGAAATCCCCCTGTATTTTGGTACTAGTGTAAGTCTTAAACTCAGGTCTGACCAATTGGAATGATTTGTACTTCTTTAAATAACTTTAAATTAGGAAACTTCTCTTTTCATCATGGAACACTTAAGTCTCTCATAAACCACATGTAACTTAGTAATATTTTTTTTTTTCAACTGGAAAGCTGGACAGGCTTGAGTTTCCAACAAGTGTAGTTTTAAGTTCTTAGTTTTTTTATTTGAAACAGAAAACTAGGTTTTGAGTCCATTCAGTACAAAGCAAAAGCATAATCATCAGACGTATCTAATACACAGCCTAAATCTGCCAAGTTTGCGTAACAAAAGAAGGGGAGGAAAAAACAGAGAAAAAAAAAGAGAATGGCTTCGTAGCTAAATGACAGCAGTAGGTGAAGATGAATGAAGAGAAATTAATACTGTATGTTTGTATTGTGTGGAATAATTTATGGGGCTTGAATGTCTTTGAACATTCTTACCATTGATATACGAATACTTTTGATCGAGGAAAACACCCTTGGTGAAGAATGAAGAAATTACTAGACTTCAGTATTACAAAACTGCCTATGAAAAACCCATGCTGCATAACAATAAAAATCACAGATTCTTACAAATTAGTATAATTAGTCATAGTTATATAAAAGTAACTATACATTCAATTTGTATGTACCTATTAAAGGGAAATATGTTAAAAGAGAAAACTGTTTTTCAGAATAAGATGTAACATACTGAGCAAAATTACAGCACAAATAGGGAATTTCTTTCACAGAAGAAAGCCTGAATGCCATTGCAATAGAGGACCCTGGGGCTGCCAGCATGGACTGTACTGGAGTGAGGGCTCACCACAGAGCACGTTTCTCCTTCTTGGCCACCAGCGAGAGTGCTAACACCGACGTCTCTTTCTCTAGCAGCAGCTCCACTTATGTAGAAGTGCAGATGGCTAATGCCGTATATGCTTATTATTGGCATAAAAGACAGTAATTTACTTTTTTTTTTTTTTTTTACGCTTCATTTGGCCCAGTGAAGCAATTCCAACAGCCTGCTGCACAGTTCAGGCGGCCAGGCCAGCTCGCTCATATGTTTTTAACACTGAACAGAGGCTGTTTACATGAATGACAAGGGGCATCTATAAGGCAAGGGACTTCTTGGTCCCCGACTTCTTTTATTAGCTATCTGCCGCATATCCTGGAGTCCTCTGAATTTGTGCCTGAGCCTCGGATTACTATTCTAGGTCCTGAGTTGGTCAAGCTCCTCACAGCTACTTCCACCTCTTCCTTTATTCTTATGTGAACGTTTAAATACCAAATGTAAATGTTGTAGTTACTAGATATGTGATACATCCTCAAATGGTATTTATCAGACATTTTTGAGCATCTCACCCATCGTTCGACTGACCAAACACTTGAGAACTATTTCTAGCATTTCATTTGTAACTTCATGCAGCTACTAATTAAAAAACAAACAAACAACCTTGCTACAACATGTTTGCTTCCTTCCTTGCAACTTTGAAACAGCTCCATAATCGTCCCAGCACAGATTATATCATCGTCAATAACTGATCCTTAGACTGGAAAAAGACAGCATTCGATATGCAGGCTGGCTCTGGAGGCTTGAGAGAGCCGGTGGAGGAAGGTAGGTACCTCCTGCGCCCCTTCCCCACAGAAAGGCTCCAGTTAGAGCCCGCTGTGAAATGGCAGCAAGGAGCAAGAGCTTTTCAGGGCGCTGTTTTTAAAACAGCCAGGCTGACTGCAAACTGGGATATGTACCATGAATAAGCGAGGCACTGTTCAAACGCTGTTTTTCGAGGTCCAGGCACAGCATCTCCTGCAGACATCCTTTCATCTCAGGCCATAAGCTCCTAATCCTCTCCAGTCAATAAAAGGAAAGAGGGACCTTTCAGGCTTTCTATAAGGAGGCCAGAGAAGGAGCAGCTCTGCCTCTCCTTATTGCCCAGGGTGTGAAACACAGCCGGGTCAGATGTGCTGCTTATTCTCAGATTTTTACACCAGTAGCATAGCAGACCTCCACGAAGAACTACCTCCATCTAGCAAAGCTTATCCCAGCACATACATGTCACCAGGGCTGCTGAATTCCAAACTGATATTAAGGAGAACAGAAATTAAATTCTATTGAGGGTATGGACAAAATAATGATTATAGGCAAGTTTTAGTTTCTACCTAGGCCAGCCCTCCAATCTTAGTGTCTGCCTTTCTTTTCCAAGAGAACCTTACATTTAGCAGCTCTAGTTGGTTTTACAGGTCAATCTACTCTGACGAGCATAGCATTAACACGCCTGAACCCACCAGATGCCAGGTCTTGCTCTGAATTGCTGGTGCATGGCACAAGGCATACAAAGCACCTAGTAGAAATCTTTGTCCAGGTTCCCAAAGCAGCACAGCTTCACCAAAGTAGCAAATTTGTTCAAAAAAAAGCAGCACGATGATATGGCTCTCCTATTCCAGAAAAGCTGGTGTGATGTTAACTGGTGGAGCTCTGCAGCGTGCTGTACTGCACAGCATTAACTGGTAACACCCTTAGTTTCCTGGCGTCATTAATACTGATGAGATCTTGAGTCTCTGCACTTAAAAAAGATGCAGGACAAGACACAAGTACTGTGCCAACAACTTCTCCAAAGAGTAGTCCAGATCAGAACGAGGGGGAGAAGCCGTAGATTGCTGATTCTCTGGGCATTTGGGATTGTTTATGGAGGGTTTCCCAGCTCTAGTTTTTCCAGTGATAGTATGTAGCAATGTGTGTTTTGCAGAGAAAATCATCCACAGAGATTCAGGAGAAGACTGTGAGTAAAGTGCACTCCACAGATGGTGTGATATAAAATACTAGTTTTACCTAACTGATTCTGATTCTTTACATCTGTGAGACATGTTCATAGTGAAGTTCCTTGGTTTTTTCACTGTGTTGAACCTAAGGATTCCCTTTTTCCTACAGCAACTGCCTCAGTGGGTGATTAACATGGCTTTTTTCTCCTTTCGTAGGGCTGAGAATCTGGCCCATTTGACTCCAAGCTTCTGTGAGGTGTTGAAACACAAACCTCTGAAAATCAGATCGCTTTGTCAAAAAGTCATCTTTCACTTAAAATATTCCAAAACCAAGGGATGTCAAAGTAAATTTTGCACGCCTCAAAGCAGAACAAAGTAACAGGCCCCAAAGAGAAAAGGGAGATTCCTGGCTTGAGATTTAAATTTTCCTTTTTTAAAATTTAAATAACAAAAATATTTTTCAAATTATGAGTCTCTTGGGCACTGTCATGTTATGTTGCCAAATAACTCATTAAAGTGTGTTAGCTCTACTGCTGCTGTTTGAAGTGTCAGAGGTTTCTTTGCCTGAAATGGCCTGTTATTCCCAAGGATGGAGGGAAGAAGAGGGTTCTCTTTGTATTTTTCTTTCAGAGCACAATGGATTAAAACAACAACAAAAAATCCTTAATAATGAGATAACAGTGAGGGAACTCCTTCTAAAGGACTCCAGAGTGCCACAAGAGTATGTCACCTTCCATAGTAGGGCAAGGCTCTGCTCCCTCCCTGTGCACAAATTGCTTGATTGCACTCACTGCCACAGTTTGTTTCCTAATATTCAGCGTGACATTTCCTGTTTCTAGCCTTGGGCTTAAATGGGTTTGATCCAGCCCGCCCTGAAATTAATGGAAAGACTGCTATTTACTTCAGTGTCCCCTTTTTCCTCTTGCTGCAGCCCGTTGGCTGCTCCAACGATTTCTCTCGCTTTCATTTTGGCTGGCCTTCAAGTCTTCCCAAAACATCATGCCTCTCGTTCTGTACACAAGCACAGACAGAAAGAGGGAGAGACAAGATAATAAGCTGTCCCACTCCAATCCCTTTGCTGTGTGTGCTGGCCAAGGGGCACGAAGCGGTTCACGTGGCAGCGGTGCAGGGAACAAACTGGGCTCCCCTTTGCAGGCAGCCCTTGGCAGGCGCACCAGCCTTCCCCAGCTACTCCCACTCTACTGCGGTTGCCAGTACCAGCATAGCCAAGAGCTACGCTGCAGCTCTCTGCATTTATCAGACACTATCAGTGGAGTTTTGGAGGTTCCTAGATGCAATCCCACATGCAGTCCTGGGATAATGGCCCCTGCTTGGGTGATTTTCCCTGTAACATTCCATTTTTTCCCAAAAAATGAGAGAGAGTGTGAATACTGCTCCTTGTTTACTTCGTAGTACTTAACCTACTATCTATAGAGACAATCTTTCTTTGAATGACCTGCTTGCTTGGCTGCAAACCCCCTGGGCTCATGAGGTATTATAAAAAGCCAGGTGTACACTTTCCAGGTGCTCGATGCTGAAATACGTACCAGGTTTTTCTCCTGCTGAAAATCAATGGCCTTGCACTTCTGGTGCTGTGGTATTCAGTCATTATGGGCTGATACTTTTTTGCCTGTCTTTATCAATTTAGCGTAAGTTCTCAGAGGGCTGTAGCTTGCCCACAGTGGCAGGCTTTGGCCCATAAGTATTTCCCTTTTGTCCTATTTCTTGCTCTTACTACCCTTGCTGTTTGCCAGAGCTAAGTACCAAAGGTATATATTCATCCTGACAGCAAGGATTTTTACCAGATTGCTGTTAACACTTTCTGCAGAGAATGTTTCTCCATTCAGGAGTGGTTTGACATATGTTTTCTTTTTAGCAGCTTCCTTTAATAGGGCTGCAGCAATTTTAAGCAGTGATTAAGCTTTGCCATTGTAACATGATGGTGATGTAGAACTCCTCTTGCAAGGTAAATCATCTGAACAGAGTGGCCCAAGTCAGGGCCATTACCTGAAAGCACAAGGTCGAGGGTACCAGGCCTGCTGAAACGAGTCCTGCTGCGGTCCGTGCGGTGTCCGACAGTTGTCTGCTTCCCAGCAGCCTGACATACAGACCAGGATGTGTGCACAGACAGGGGGGGATGAGCAGCCGAGGCAATTTCAGGTCAGTTCTCTCAGGCAGCAGTGCAAAGCTTCTGCGGTGTGGATGGGAGGGGATGAGCAAGGTTTAACTTTCATCTGAGGCACCTGTAACTATGTCTATACCGTTGAACAAGGGAAGGTCAGGGACTGACGTCTGGTCCCAATTTCCAAGTGGAACAGACTAGACCACGTCCACCCACCTGCAGGGTAGTCACCTGCACGGAAGACCGTCCTGAAGAAAGCTAAGTTTGAGTCATCCAAGAGGAGCCAGGAGTGACAATTAAACAGTGCAGACGATGTGCTACCAACGCTCAGGTTCATTCCCATGCTGTCCCTTATTTAGAGCACAGATAAACGAAATGCTGTGTACATTTCATCAGCTTTGGGTTGGTTTTGCACATTCCCATATGAACCCCAACTGTTTACCAGGTCTTTGATATCCCTGGTCATATCTGCCAAACAGTGACATCTCCAGGTTTTTGGAGACACACTTCAGTTTCAGAAGGCGCTCTGAGGAAGCTTCTGTGATCTGAGCGCTGCGAGCCAACTGCCTTTAACTATAATGCTATCTTGTATGCTCAGACTGTCTCGATAATTCAAGTACTCTACGCATGTGGGTGGGAGTTCTCCTTTGGCATGTGCCCAGCTTTACAAAATGATAGATATGAGCACTTGTTTCATATGGTTTGTTCTCAGATTCCTTTCAGACGCTTTCTTGACAATGGGAAATAATTGGCTTGATTGCTTTCTGTGCCTTTTTGTTATCTGTTTTTCCAGCAATTTGAGGATCTCATATTTTGGTTCATTTGCTGTACTTTCATGACCAGGAAATGAAGTCAGCTATGTATATCTAATTCCCTCTTGTCATTGTGTACCTCAAAATTGTAGCATTGCAGTTTCAGCATCATGGAGAGCCACTAGCAATAACTGCTTTAAAATGCTCTCCAGTGATTTAGTGTCATTTTCTACTTCGGTTGTTTTATATCCTCAAACTTAAGGATGAAACAACTCACAGTGAACACAATTGCTAGACATTTCTTTGTGGTTTGGGTGTCTCTTGGTTCTGTGGTGATAATGAACTCAGTCCAAAAGCTACCAGCTGTCTCTGCTGTAGGAATTGGTACTCCAAACTACAACTCACTAGCATCACATCGTGTGGTTCCCTTTTTAGTCACACTGCCATAGTTTGGAACAGGATAAACGATCACTTGTTCGCTGGTGGTATGTAATGGTTATATGTGGTAGCCATGTCTATGGTAACTTTTTTCTTTTTTTCAGAAGTCAGCAGCTGTCTAATGGTGGGAAAACAGTAGAAATAATGTCAGCTAGTTTAAAAACCTAATATTAAAGCCCTTTAGAAGTTATCTTCAGATGCAGCTGTGTTACTTTTACCTCTTTGGCACATAATCCTTGGGAGGTCAGCAAATGCCTGAGAATGACATGGCAGAAATGTGCATTTTACTGTGTTCTCAGCCAAGTTTTAATCCACTTCCTGAACTCTCTCAAAACAGGTTGTGGCCATGAACAGCTCCAGCTGCTGCCATGTGGCTTCCTTGTTGGTGCAGCAGAAGGTTGTGAGATACATGCTGCTCCCAGTAGATCCAGCTAATCCCACTCCTACTATTGACAGGCATTACTCACTTCTTTTGCAGGTGGGATCCTAAACTCCATTCATGACTTTCTGTATCTAGATGAGACCCATAATCTTGCAAAGGAGCCATTTGACTTACCTGAGTGCTCTTGCCATTACCACTGTTTGCCATGAAGCACGGGGAATTGTTCTGCTTCTCCAAAGCAGATAATCCTTATCCAGGAAGGTATTTGGTCATGAACTCCATTTGTCTGCAAACATGCAGCTTGTCTGGCTACAGTGCTTGCCTAGCTTTTCCTCATACAGTGCTTGCAAATTTTTCCTCATGGAAGTGTTTCAGGGACACCCAAAAGACACTTTTGGGCAGAGGTAGTTTGATTACCAGCCAACTTTTCTAAGCTCTCAAATGAAGTAAGCACTGAAGTGAAGCAAAGTGTAGGCACCTGAAAAGAAAGAGCATCCTTTTGGGTAGGAAAAGTGCACAAGAGAAGGGTGCAAGCAAAACAGTCATGCACAGAGAGTCATCATGATCTGTGTAACGAAAGATGCTTATCCTGCCTGAGTTGGTACAGTCATTCACGTGGTGACACCCATGACAGCCCTGTTGACCTCAGCCTCAAGGGACTCAGAATAATGATGGCAGCTTGAATTTTGTACCGTCCTACCACCATTATAGTACTCTAGCTGGCTGTGGCTGACTGAGTTCGTCTCTCAAACAACGCTGAGGAAGTCCTTATCGCTTCACATATTTACTACCAGCTCACTGCTTGTTTCGCATTCGATTTCCTGAGGGGTTTTTTTGTTTGTATCACAGGGTTTGATTTGGGGCAGGGTTTTGGTGCCATCTTGTATTCGTATCGGTGAGGTTGTCTGAGGTTTACAGCAGCATCTCTTTTTCCACACCTTTGCACTGCATTAATATTATGTGCTTGCAAAATCTCACCCTTGGTCTCACTTCCTGCCGCCTTGACAGTGTTGTTTTACATTTTTTTTTCTTTTATCGGTACTTTTGATCTCATTATTGTATTCAAAGTCTTTATGCAGGGCACCACTTATTACCCCTCGGATTATTCATGTTTCCTTTTTAATTTTGTTTGGCTACTTTTTTACCACTGTGCATTTGGTTTTTGCATTCGTATGGGTACATTTTCATGTTTTCTCTCTTCTACTTAGTGGATTAAGAATTCTAGGTGTAGTCCACCTTAAATCTTGCATTTACATGGGAGACTGCGCTTTACCCTTACATACAGCTCCAGCTTTTGGAGGCTTGTTGAGGAGTCTTCTTTTAAGTCTTTAAAATTCTTATTTTTAAGTCCTTTAAGATTTGACAGTCCCATGAATCTTGAACTGTTCAGCAAGATGATCATCTGTTCTGGTCTTTTGGTTGCATGCACTGAGCAGATACTCTTTCTGGGTGGAAATAGAGAGTTTTTAGATCTTCACTCAGGTACTCACCAGCTTAGTGCTGATGCATCTGTTCAGCACTCGGCTGTGTGTCTACCAAAGAGAGTAGTGTGGCTGCATTTATTTTGTTCCCCCTTCTGCCTGGCTTCACTACATCCTGTATCTGTTTTCCATTGCAAGGTAAGGAACGTCCAAATGATGAGCATGGTCTATCTGCATACACGCAGCTATGGCACAGAGCCATAATTATTGTTTTTTCTTTAGCTGAAGGATCCAGAATTCATCCTCAATGATGGATGCAGTTACAATTCCCAAGCAAAAAAGGCTTCCAGTTAGAAATTAAGCCTATGAGGGCACACATTTGCTTTGACATTGTCAAGAAAACAGTCGATTCAAAATACTACAAGAGGTGAGAACGGGGCAAAATAAGGGCGGTAGCACCCAGCCCTGCACCTCCACAACAGCAGCCCGTGGTGCTGCCAACGTGACGACAGCCAAGGTGATGGCTGCTCGTGGGAGATTCGCGCTGAATCACATCCGTTCGCAGGTGCCAGCAGACACAGCGTGGGCAAGGAGCAGAATGAGCACGCTGCTGGCTTGGATGTGTTTTCCTTGGAGATAACAGCAGCGGGAGAGGCTCCCGTTAATAAGCTGAAAGCAAAGGCAGATCTTATTAATCCTTACTTGGAATCCAGTCCACAAGTCAGCATGTTGTTAGAAATAGGGTTGGTATCAGTAAAGCAGTACTTCAGGGCCCTAGGTATGTGACAGGGACGAACGGATGGGGCACTAGAGTGAAGACAGCCTCTGTGAGCATGAGTAGAACGGGCCAGATTTGGGAAAGAAGGTGAGCGAGACAATCTGTGAGAAGTTGGGCCCCTGCCCCGAACCCTGGGACCACCCACCAGTGCTCCACTGTTAGCAGATAGCTGGAAAGTCACTGGTGAGATGTGCACTTGGTAACCTTCCTCATCGTTGTCCCAGCCGGACGACAGCCCGTTACCACTGCTTCTGGGTGGTAACTCTGCAGCCTCCAGGAGGAGGAGTGCGGGCAGCCAAACGACTCTCCCAACCCTCTAATAAGCTCATTAGCATATGTCTTTGCTAACGATACATATGGAAACAGACTACTTCCATATGACAGATCTCTGGCTTATTTTACCATCAAAAAAACCCCCTAGGAAATCACATCCAAAAATAGATTAAAAGAACATGAGAAGTGGAAGGTCAAGCGTTCAACAGTTGGGTAGTGCCAGAACTGCAACGGTTTACATAACCTTGCCGTAGCCTCCCGGAGTGGATGCAGCAGTTAGTCACAGGATCGTGGGTATTTTTTTCCAGAGAATCCTGACTCATTTGGTGATGTAATGGCCAAAAAGATTAAAGAGAAAAATAGAAATATTGCTCTCCTCTCATTCAGGAGATGGCACTGTGCAGAAATCCAGCCCCACAACGGAAACAGAATTATTAATTTTCTTCATGAGCTTCTGCAGTACAGCCTGCCCAGAATATCCTTTAAATCTTTACAAACAGTAATTAATCTCCACGCTGCACAAGTAAGAATACATTGTTATCCCCATTTTGTATGTTGGGGACGGAAGCAGTAAAATCAAAGTTTTTCCTTGCGTAGTCTGAGGTACCCTTATGGGGTAAGCTATTTCTTAGCACCTGCTTACATTTTAGACCTGAAGACTGCTACGTTAGTTCTGTTATACAGTGTGGCTTGGAGACAGTGACAGACAGGAAACAATTTACTTTTATTTTTTGGCATTTGGGGATAATTCTTTGGAAAGTGTGTGCTGCTGGGAATCACAAAGCCCTACGGAGGCCTGGTTTTTTGGAAGACAGAGTATATGTCTGCAATTTACCAATGCATCTGCTACAGGGTCAGTCTATATAAGTAAATAAAGAATGTGATATTTAAGAATAAACTCGGGCTTTTTGCTCCAGGTTTATTCCACCATAGGAAGCCAGCCTTCCCAGCATTCCTCTGATGCTCAGCACAGGGCTAATGCTGACAGCAAAGGAGGACAATGATCTTTAAGTGTATTAACTGTTCTTCGTTTCTACAAAATTATGGAACGTAATATACACATTGCCTCCTGTACCTTCAAAAAGATACTGTCCCCAAAAAAGAATTAATATATTCCTTGGCTGGACTATAGATGCACTGCTGTTTCCAGTGTCCTTCTCCCACAGCCTCCTCACCGTCATTTAAAAAACATTTTTACTGAAAGCCAATACATTTTACCAACTTTCACAGACAGTTTAAAATGTTTATTTGAGTAAGTAAAATAAGGGTAAGACTTTTTTTTCTGACTTTAGTAGGATGTGACTTTTAGTAAGTCTGGAAGTTATGAAAAGATGGATTTGATATTTTTTATGTTATTTCTGGATTTCCTCGGGTAACCCCATGTGTGGTTTTTTTCCCTGTGCCCATGTGTAGCCACACAGAGTGCAAACACATCCAGAGTGTTTTAATATATATATAAAAATATATAATATATTTAATATATATATAATTATATTATAAACACAGACATTTAACTTCTAGAAAATGCACGACCCCATTTGAAGGTGTTATTGTTACAGTTCAGCACGTGCTTTGCTGGTTTGGGAAAACCTCTGTGCAGTGTCTAAGGAAAGACCTCTTCCAATCTGTGTTTTAGGGACACTCTAAGACAAGAAGAAAAACAGGCTGGTATGAACATGAACATTTGAGATTAGGCCCTCTACAGCTATAAGGAAGGCCTCTTCTGTTCATTCTTTAAAGACATAATTGTGATCAAGTTTCCTCTGCCTACCTGCTCCCGCAAAGGGTCTGTCCGTCACACAAAACGCAAAGCGCTCCTTGCCTACCCCTGCCAACACCCTTCCTTCGCCTTCCGCACCTCAGCGTGATTAGCGCTGACGAGCAGGATGAAGAGCTCAGCTCAAACCCTTCCCTTCTGCTCCCGAGCTGCTGTTCCCGCCTCGGAGACGGTGTCCCCGGGGAGGCAGACCTGCCCCCCAGCATCCCCGGCAGTAATCGCCCGCCAGCCAGCAGAACCCAGCCAGCACTCCCCAGCCGAAGCACCTCCTGAAAACACAGTGGGATGTTTCAGGCAAATACTGTCAGCCTCTTAAAATACTGTAGGCAAGTTCAGATCCCTTTTTTTCCCCGCTACTCTGTAATTATTATTATAATACGCTATACGTGACAGGCTATAGCTGGTAAAACACACACAGCCAAAACCAAAACGAATGGAAGCGTCGCCGAGTTAGCAAAGTAGGAAGGGAGGAAGCGTAAGAGAGGATATAAAATGGTGAAGCTGATTAGTGACCTATTATTCTGTGATTAGTGTACTGGTTTGAGTGAAGAATCTGAACATGACATTTGGTTATCCTTCTGAAAGGTAATCTCAATCAAAAATTTTGTGATAAAAAAAGGCACTGTAAAACTTACCACTTAGGGGATCTTTTAAAATACAAGATTCTTAGGTTGTCATTTTTACAAATTATGGCTCAGAAGTACCCAGCAAGTAATGCTGGTGGGTTTTTCTGAGAGGCAGCCTAGTTTTACCAACGGTGGCTTGAAACAACCAAGAAAACTGAGCTGATGTCCTGCCCTGTTCTACAAAAGAGCTGCCTTTACATCTCCTTGCTATTACAAACTTCAGCATGTTTTTCTGCTGAAAATATTACCTTTCGGTGCAAACTGTGGCTATTATTTATTCAGCACACATTCATGATATCTGTCACTGATTTCTTGCCCACTGAGAATTTTGAGATGTGCAGGCACTCATGTGTCATTTTGTGACTGTTGCACTGCATTCCCAGATGCTAAATTGCTAATACAAAAAAATCCTAATCAGGCTCCGTAATTTTCATATTGCTCAGCTGCAAAAATGGCATGGCTTCTTGAAACTCTATAGGAAGACAGCAGCAGGCAATAGGAAGGAAAGGGGAAAATCTCGACATCACATCATGTAGCACATGTGACTGTTTGCAGAACTAGAGTTGTGACAGTATTTTTCATGTTTTCCATTAAAACAGCTGATGGGGAAGCAGCATTTCAGTGGACATTATTTCAAGATTTTCATGAATAAGTTGTTTTAAGGTGAGGTTGGAGAAAAGGAGAAAGTAGTTTGGCATGAGGAGGAAGGCCACATAGATGAAGGTGGGAGAAAACGGCATTATGGGCTTAAGCCTAAGACGCTTAGAAAAGTCAAGGTGAATGTAGAGAGCTGTTTCTGTATTATGTAGGTATATTTAATTATTTCCTCTGTTTAGCTGGGAGGATGCCTGTCAGATTTTCTGAGTCATTCCTGAAGGCAGATATCGGTGTGGTCAGACCATGGTGGTGAGGGCCAAAGAATCAGACTTGTGCGAGCAGGAGCTGCTGTGGACACGCGAGGGCTCAACTCACGCGGAGACGACACTCCAGCGCGTCTCACCTCTGCCACGGGGGCCACAGGAACTCACAGCAGCTCTTTCTGGCTTTATGATCCTAAAGAAATCACAGATCCCCTGAAGGGGAAACCCAAGGCTTCTTCCTATGCTTCCCAGGCAACTACCAGCACTTGGTTTCTGGCTCTTCTTCAGCTGTACTAGCTCAGAGCGTCAGACTTTTTACAGCACGCTGCCAAGCCAGTTTATCTGCCCAGGCTTAGAGCAGGTCTGTGGCTGATGTGTGATATTGTTTTGGTCTGCTTTCATTGATTAGTTGGTTATTTTCTGGTTTGGCTCAAAAAACAGTGGTGGATTATTTTTTTGTTTGGGTTTGGTTTGGGTTTTTTTTTCATTGTGTCATTCTGGTTTTAATTCACAGCAAGAGCATTCAAAGTTTTGGACCAGGATTCTTTATTCCCAGTTTATTGATTATAAAATTAAGTGCATTTCTTTCCTGTAGCTTTTGCAAGAAGAACATCTGGGTCTTTGGTTAATTTCCAAGATGCCTAAGATCCCCAAGAATATAAACCTCTATTGACTTGTGGGGAGGTAAGATTATGCACAAGCCCATAAAAAAAGGCAAACTTAGAGCATGCAAAAATGCACCTTTCCCTAGAGCCAGGTGCTGGCTTTTTGCTGAGGAGCCTGGAGTATTAAGGCATCATTTGCAGTTCTGATAGTCTCCAAGCTGGAAGTCCGTAACTCCGCTCTCCCTCCAGACTGCGCTGGGCCGGCTGAGGCTGTTCTCTGGCCAGCAGCTCTGTTCTGCCTGAGCCAGCGCCTGCTGCTGGCCCAGTGGCTGCAGCCTGAGCTCCTCAAAGTCCATGGGATCAGGATCCTGCCCCGTGTTTTTGGAAAGGCAGAATCAGACCTCTCCAGTGAGCTGCTGTTATTGCCCAACAGGATGAAAAGCAAAAATTGGTTTTTCAATTGATCTATACATTTCTACTCTTGAGATGTTTATACCTTCTATATGGTAAAATAATTTAAAAAAAAAATCAATTTGCGTGGAAAGACTAGGAGAGAAACTAAAAATAAGCTATCTAGGAGACTAAAAATTTTGTTTGTTTATACGTCTATAATCAGGTTTGAAATGAGAAGTGACACAAGTGACATTTTCTTTTGGAATTCCCATCCTCTCCAAATTCTTTGTATGAATTAGTGGAACAAACTCTGTAGGGTCCTGAAATGTAATGATCAAGAGTCACCTACACACAAACTACACGGTCACCTAGTCAGAGAAGTGAAACACTTTTTCATTGTAAACACGCGGCTGTAGACATCCTGGTAGGAAACAAGGTTACAGCTGAACCCGTAAAACTGTAATTTCATCAGGAAATCAAAACTTCAAGGTGAAATGATTCTTTGGTTAAATACTGGCAGCCAAAAATTGAAACCCGGGGAGGAGAAGGGAGAGAGAAACATAAACCTTATTTGTTGAAAACTTGTATGATAGTTCTCTCTGCTATTTCAGCAGGTTTTACTAAGCTTCTCTCCCTCTGCATTTGTATTTTACATGTCTCTCCTGTTCTTACTGGAGCCTAAACTGCAATTTCTTCAGTGCTAAGGCAAAAGAGTTTTCCAAGCCTCGCAGACGAGTGACAGCGAGATGTACCAAACTGTCAACACGGGAGCATCCGAGGTCACGGGCAGGGTTGTGCTGGAGAGGGAACCTGAAGCTGGAGCGTGCGGTGGGCATCGGAGGTGGACGCCAACACCTTGAGAAATGCCGAGAGGAGTTACGGCGTTGCCGAGGCCCCGAAGGCACCAGAGTGTGCAGAGACCTTTTCCGATCACCGCCCGTGGAGCGAGGTGTGCCGCGACCGCAGGACAGCAGAGCCTGGCACGTCCGTGGGTACGGCGCAAGGCCGAAGGCCCAGCCGAGGCGCCCGGCCGGGCTGTGGGGACAGCAGGTACGCCCCTGGAAGATGGCCGCGGTGGGGCTGACACTCCTCCCCACACGGCCGGCTGAAATACTCGGCGATTAGACGCGAAAAAATGGAATATAACCCACTACTGCCAATTTCAAGAACTAGGGATAAAAGAGATCGTAATAATAACACAGGACGCCGTCTTTCACGAAGAGGCGTAACCTGCTTAAGGTTGTTCTCCCATTCACCGGGGATGTTCAGACGATCCGCTCCCGCCTCCCCGAGGCCACCCGGCGGGGTGCCCGGACCAAGGTGAACCGCTCCGGCGGCGGCTGCCGGCCGCGACCCCCGCCATGGGCCGGCCGCGACCCCCCTCCTCGTCCTCCTGCTCCCTCCACGTCGCCCCCGTCTCCTCTTGCCCTCCCAGCCCGGCGCAGCCTCCGGCACGGCCCCGCCGGGCTCCCGCCGGCCGCCCCGACCGGCTGCCGCTACC
>JAVJGG010000013.1:24521159-24570564 GCA_035590195.1 Aviceda cuculoides
AACCGCGAAAAAGGGGGGGGGGGGGGAGGAATAAATAAAAAGACCTTCTCTCCCTCTGAAATAAATCGTATAGGATTTGCGCGTCTGTGACAAAGGCCTCTTTCAGGGAAGAAAGAAGGGACGCACAAAATGCCCAAGGGTGGTAGGATGTGAAAGGAGGCTTGTTTCTTGTCTTTCCCCTAGAGCCTCTCTGTTCCTCCCCAGATGAGACCGCTGAGCTGGTGCCAGTTCCTTTACAGCCACATTTTAGATTAGCGAGAGATACCAAACGCCACACCACGGGTGCCAGCGTTTCGCTGCGTCTGCAGAGCTACGGTGTGCGTGTCGCCCGACCTCCTTAATAACGCTCAGTTCGGTCTCTTCTTCCTCTGGAACTCGCCTTGTTTCTGCTCTGCGTGGATTTTGCGTGTGCGTGAGTGCTAGGAGAGGGACAGGGCGGGAAGGGGGTCACTTTGTGAAAACAAGACCGTCATTTCTCGGTCCGTTCAGTGGTGACGTGCAGGGCAGGGCTGAGTTGGTGCTGGAGGAGAAGGTCTAGGCTGAGTGGAAAGCAACCCTCTGCAGTTGTTCATCAATCACTCTGATATGCTCTGATTCTTAAAATGCTAAATAACAAGTGGGAACAGACGGGGTTTTGAAATGCATGCACAGGGCTGGGAACGCCTTGGAGACCTTGTCATTTTCCTCCTTGCATACAACCTCCTGAACTCCCACATCCTTCCTTCCACCATCCCTGCAGCTGTAACACTTTCCAGTATCTCTTCCCCCCACCCCCATCTTTTTTTTTTTTTTTTTTTTGGTCTCAATATCTTTTTAAGTAGCATTCTGTGGCTGAAGCTTAAAACAATTGCAGGTGAAGATCTGTTTGTTTATATGCTGGTGGAGGAAGTGTTTTCATTAGGGTTGACTCGTCTGATCTCCCGTGAGGAGGAACAGTAAGCTGAAGGGACACTGTCAACTTGAAATCCGGAGAATGTGCATGATGAATGGAGAGCTGTGTCCAACATTACACCCACCGTCGAGCTCCCTGCTGGAGATCTGTGGTTTTTATAAGCCTGTCTTCTGACTGTGTGGGTTTGTCATGCAGTGAAGGAGTAAAAACACACTTCAAACAAAGTTCTGTTAAGTGAACAAAGGAGGCCAGAAGAAAAATACCAGAGTGGGAAGGGAGGGAAGGCAGCATCTCCGACTTTTCAGTACATCCATTGCAGCCACTGCATGACCCAGTGGGAAACTGGAGGGGAGAGAACTTCATTTTTACAATTGAACATTTACTTAGTATCAGTAAAGTGGAAAGGTTGTTACCTCCCCCCCCCCCTCCAGTGATACAGGAGTTTTCAGCACCTTGATGTATATGCTCAGAAAACTGATAACACTTCATGAACGTCAGTAGATTGGTGCATTTTCACAGTTTTTTAAGAACAATTTTAAGAAGGGAATCTCTTAGAAAAAACAATGGGTTCTTTCTTGAGGCTTTTTTACCCCACAAAGCTGTGATTTTGATGACATAGAGAAAGGAAGATTGACTAATTAATTCCTTCAAAATTTGTATTTCATTGGTAGTAGGCTGCAGATTACCCTTAGTTTGTTGAAACGTTCAGATGCTTCTTAGAGGGTGCCTGTAAGCCTGCTTCTTCTCTACCTCTAACAAATTACTGCCTCATCTGCATGGCTCATCTTTGGCAAAAACAAGAGTTTCCAATATGAAGTTGTCTAATGGTAGGCCACTGTCTGTGGTGTTTTGTGGTTTATGCTTCAGGCATGTTGTTTCAGAAATTCTGTGTTGCCTGCTGGTGGAAGATGTAGTGGCATGAAATACCAGTTAAGTATAAAACCCTGAACAGGCTTCTCTGGAAATTGTTTTGATGTTGAATAAATACATGTTTTCACTGAGGGATAAACAACTTTGGCGTGTGGGCATGGCAGTCTATGTAAGGCAGAAGTGAAGAAGGTGGTACAGAGAAGTTGCTTATTAATCATTTTCACTTTAAGTACCTTTAAAAGTTAGGACCCGTTGACAAACGTCTATTTCGTTTCAGTGAGATAAAGCATTGCTGAGGAACTAGTTATTTTTGAGATACTACACTCGATTTCACAACACATTTACGTGAAATGCCTGAATAGTGTCATCGAAAATGCATGGGTGGAGTCTGATTCAGAGAGGGCCTCTGTGGCCATGGGCCCTATGGCTTAGCTGAATTAAGCTGAATATACTGATCTGGACGTGGTATGGTCTGCACAGGATTTACAGTGTAATAAAATTGTAGCTAGATGAGTGAAAACTGTCGGGTGCCTTTGTGATGATTTAACACTGTAATATGGTACACCTACAATATCATACATTTAGTTGTGTTGAGGAAAGCTTAGACCTGTTGGCCACCTTGTGCCTGATTGCTTTTGTTTAACCAGCGTCTTCATTTTGCTGTCTTGCTGCATTATAGTGCTTTTACTTCAGGGAGAGAAAGAGCTGCACGCATGTGTTTTCCCTTCCTCCTTCTCTCTGGGGTGCACATTAATATTTGATTCAAACTTGTTCTGTAAAGTTCTGCTTAATTCAGTTTGGGCACTACTTTGAATGTATAATAATGGTGTTCGTTTGTGTCACGGACAGCGCTTTGTAATTTGCTTTATGGGCAGGTCTGCTGCTGGCAGTGTGTACTGTCAAAGTGACCTTCCTTTGAGAGGGAGAAAACCAATATCTCCTGTCCCTTTCCCACCCATGCAGCTCCTGCGGGAGTCTCTTCACAAGTTTTTTGACCCATTACTCCAAAACCAGGACTTGAACCATCCAATCTAATTCACCCACAGAGTCTCACTGAAATCCAGCAATTAAGGACTCCTTTGGTGACAAAAGGCCTACAGATCTGTATGGAGATTTACTTGGAGCAAAACCCACAAGAGGGTTTGCATGCTTCAGCGTGGAGCATCCCGAGCCCGAGCTACCAGGGCGGTTGTGACCCCTGTGGATCTCGCCCCCCCCGAGCGAGGGATGTAGCTGCTTGCTGCGCCATGCCGAAGGCGTCGTGCACCTCAGAGCCGCGCTCCCGGCGGCCGGTGTGCCGGGGGAAATGCTGCCGGGGCCTCCCAGTTCAAAGTGCCTCAGAAGGAGGTGAAACTCCAGTGCTGCATCTGCCTGCCTGCTGCGTGTCTCACTTGGCACCACAGTGGCTTGCTGTTAGAGTTTAAAAAAACTAACCTGCTTTCAATAAGATAGTAATAATTTAAAAAAAAAAAGAGAAAAGCTTTGTGTTTTGCATTTCAGTAGGTGACAAACACGCGGGTGTAGGTGTAGAAGAATCGGGATTTCTAGCATTTGCATCCCGTCATGGGTTTTGCCCTTAGTGCCCGACTTCTAGACTGGGAAATGACAGGTCTAGATGAAACGCGAAAGGTTCAAGTTGTTTAGTACATCTGAGAAGCGTACGATGCTCCTTAAGGAGCGCGTGGGCCTCGTTAGCGCTGTGCTGTAGGGCAGTCTCACTTCTTAATGTGCTCAAGCGTTGGTTTGGTTTCAGGCAGGTAAGCTGCCTCACAGTTTGAGACTGGTCAAGTTAAACCTGTCTGTGGGAGATGTCCTTGAGCCCTGAAACTAGAAACAGGCCTGACCTTATGGGAGTTTGCAGCCAAGGAGAAGCACCCCTTTGTTCTCCTTACCACTGGCTGCAGGAAAACAATGGCATTTTGTAAGGGATTTTGGAACTTTCCTTCACTGGGAATGGGAACAAAACTGAACAATATCAGCACTTTCACTGGGGGAATTGAAAAACAAAATTACTTCAAGTCAATCAAAACATGTCACCTCATCTTGCTTCTGACTGCTTTCAATGTTAGCTTGCTATGAAAGCAAGGACTTCAGCTGAGAATATTGGCATCTGTGTGGAATAAAATAGAACCTTTGACATCTTGACTTTTTACTGAAGTATAAGATCAGCAACAGTTTTATGGAGCTTTTAGGTATGGATAGAATTAAATTTTCTTGCAGAAAATGACTGTCGGATCTTTCCTGACCAGCTCTACTCATTGTATACCATGAATTTGAATGGACGTTTTTCATCTGAAAAAGCCATCAAAAAGCTAGCCTGGCAGTATCAACTGATTTGAATTAGATGGCCTGAGTGAAATCGTTTTTTCAGCAGGGGAGAGGACAGCAAATGAATTTTAAACTTGCTCTCCTTCCCAAAATGCAGTTCCCTTTTTGTATCAAAGGCATCCCAATTTGAATGGATCTAGTGATGTTGTTTGTGACAAGGTGATATGGGGAGAGGTTACCCCATGTTTTCCAGCTCAGCTTCTCCTGATTCAGGGAAGTCTTGCACCTGTGAAAGTTGCTTGTTCCACACTGTCATTTTCTAGAGTATTCGCGAGTAAGAAGTCCTACTTGGTTAAGCTGGTAACCTAAATTCTTAGAGCAAGTTAGTTGATGTTCTTCACATTGAGACATGGTTTAATATGATGACCTATACGAGGCAGCTGTGATGTGAGAATGTTTTGATGGGAACAGAGAAGGTCACCCCTCTACACTTATTTATTTTATTTTATTTTGGTGGGTTTTTAGGAAGCAGCAATGACTGGATGCCTTTTCTAGCCTAGGGAAATTCTTTGTCCCATCCTGCTTTAGGTACCCTGTGGCTACAACCTGAAAGGAGGGATGTTGAGAAGCAGCTGTTGAGTGATGTGCTCCGTGCTTTGAAGTACGGAGCAGCCCAGCCAGAGCTCCTCAAAGGAGCCAGACCTACTTTTAGTGGTGTCGGATCCTGTGCTGTGAGGGCATTTACTGGGCTGTCCCCAAAATGCCTGGCCCCTTAGTCGGTGGCACTATCAGCAGCCAGCCCTGAACGAAGGCTCTACCTCGCGTAGCACGCTTTGCTTTGCAAAAGCTCTTGGGGTGGCCTGGGGAGGAGCTTCCTCGCATCCTCGCTGCTGCCTTGCAACAGCTCTGGGAGCTCTGAAAGACAGATAAACATCTAAAGCCTTGGCTGTGTAAGGGCTGTAACAATTTATTTTAATCTGAAATTGAGACCTTGCGTTTCGGGCGAAATGTACCATCACTACTGAAACTTCCAGAAATGCTTGAAAAAATGTTGTTTTATTCACCAAAGCTATATCACTCTCAGTGTTGAATTTCAAAAGTGTTTTGAAGCTGAAAGTGATGGTAATGGCATCAGCACAACATATGAAATACCTGGGGTGGGGGGACACTGAAGAGACCAAGGGAAGAGCTGACTGAAGCAGGCAGAGGAAGCTGCTCGTGTGTGTCAGGACATTTGCTTTAATAGAAGAGAAATGTTTGGCACCACTTAAACTTGCAAATAACTCTTGCTTTAGCAATTTTTTGGAGAAGGAAGGAGGAAACCTCAAATGAGTGGCTTGACTTGGGTGAAATATCTTTGTTTGAAATTGTCCTTTTCCTCTTGGCTCCAGTTTTTCCATGTTAACAGATTTGAATAAAATACTTCTTGAGCCTTTTTGGTAGACTCCATGATAAAAATATTACTGCCAGATAATTTTTATCTTGTTGGGCCTCAGTTTGCTATATGAAGCTATACAGAGAAGTTAAACAGGATATGAGATTGAAGATTAATATTAAATACCCATTCAGGGTTTTTTTAAGAAAAACTTTTCTGTTCCATGACAGTTCTCTAAATGACCGTATCTGGTGGTTCCTATTATCCTTTTTCATTACAATTTTTATTATTTTATTTGTCGGTTTTCTTAAACAAATAAACTTTAACATACATTTGAAGGCTTTTTATTGTATTAATAAAGACCTTCCAACCTCCCTTGTTTTAGAACAACCTGTGTGTGAAAGAGCACCTTGTGTAACGGTGATCTTTGACTTGCAGCTGTACCACTTACAAAAGAGGCAGCTCTGAAGATTTTCCTGGCATGATTTTGGAATATCATGCAGTTCCTATCTTGGCTCCTGATATCAGTGTACAGATAATTGTTGATTTTAATTTTTTTTTTTTTACAAGTATGTTGTTTTTTTCCCTTTTGTGCCTGACCTTTAAACTGCAGAATTGCTCTGGGGATTATAATTGAAGTTGATGCTCTTGCCCAAAATAACTGAGAAGACTTGTTGCCAGTTAGTTCAGAAGTTCTTCAAGCCAGAAACCCCAATAGCGTGCTGCGTCGCGGCATCGTGCTGGGAGGTGAAAGCGGTGGGCACCTAGCTGGAGCTGAGATGAGCATTGACATTGGTGACTGAGTTCATATCGGCTCTGGGCCATCGGTGAGGCACACAACTAGAGTGCTCATGGACTTTTTCTCTCTCTTTTTCGCCTGTACAAACTTCACGACTATGTTAATGAGGGCTGTAGCTATCTCCGCGTCAACCAACAACCTGTGACTCTGGGGGCAATGGTTGTGTCCTACAGCAGCTGCCTTTACCCCGGGGAGACGAGAGCAGGTGTAACAGAAAGCAGCTCTCAGACCGTTAAAAGAAAGAATATTTGTTTGTTCTTGGGACTGGGTTTTGCTTTGTGGGCAGCCTGTCACTAGGAAGCGATGATATATTTTTTTTCTAGGAAAAATAAGCATCTCTGAGAGTCGGAATGAAAACCTCTATTGTCTGATTAGGCAATTAGACTGTTTCTTGTCTTAAACTATGTGTAAATACTCAGTGTTTATTTTTTAATGGTGAAGTTAATGGTGGAGGAGGTTTTTTTATGGTGAAGTTAATGACCTCTTGCGTGTTTTTAGACCTCTCTGTGGACAGGTCGTCTTGCACGCTGTCACTGTATGCTAATAACATTTGAAAATGGGCAGGTCTAAATAGTAAGATTACGGAGGGGGAGCCCACATCCAGTAAGGTTTTTGTCTGAAGACCAGCAAAAATGCTATTTCTGTTGCCTGTCTGCCTTCCTGGGAAGTAACTGAAAACTCCTAAATTTCCTTCTGGAATTTGGCTGTGAGATAGCCAATAGACTATGAAATTTCTGGTCGTTATCACTCCGAGCAGCATTTGAATCGGTGATTTCGGCAAGAGACATTCTAGGTCCCATTTCCAAATTCACTGATAATGTTTTGCTGGTTTCGCTCCTCAAGAAGGAAAAAAAACCTATTTAAAGCTAATCCTCTGAATAGCATAGTATCTAGGGTCATTCATAATTTTCATTTAAAGCCTTTAGCTGAATATGCAAGCCTTTTGTCCCAGATATTAAGTTCTCCATGTGTCTTTGAATGGACATAAGACCTCATACTTTGGACTGGTGAGGAGGAATAGCAACTGGATTTTTATTTTATTTTTATTTTTTAATCTCTTTTCTATTCTATTCTGAAAGACTGAGGCAAACCACCTTCAAAAGAAAAAAAAAATCAAACACGTGTTTAATGCAACCCGTTTTATTAGCTGTAATCACTGTTGAAAAACTCTGTAAGCCCATCAGCCTGCAATTGGCATAAGGTCAGTGTACAGAAGGTGGCAAGCTGAAGAGCCAGATTTAACTCTCTGTGCAACAGGCTTCATGCTCTCAAAAACCCACACATATTGTTGGCTTCAATTCTTTTGACCACCTCTGTAGGAGTTTCCCTTTTGTAGGAAATGTAATGAACACAAAAGTTTGGCTGAGAAGAGAGCTGCTAAACCATGTGACCTTGTAGAAGAAACATCCCTTTACATCTGAAGGTCAAAAATGACCTTGCGTGCGTTGGGGGAGGTAGAAGATGGGCATTAACTGTCTGTCTTGCTTAGGGTAGCATTACTGACGTGCTTAAAAACTGTAGAACTCCTTGTCCTAATGTTCAAGTGGGGCTGCCAAAAAGGAACAAATAGGTCTGCGGACCAAGTGCGCAGGGAAGGCTGTGTCCCTTTTCCTCCTCCTCAGTCATCGCGGGCAGGACAGAGCATCAGTTCGCACTACTTGGTGACTTGACATTCAGAACAATTTGCTGCCGGTCCTGTAAAAGGTTAAAAAACTTCTTTAATTTATAGGCTTTTTTTAAAATTGTGTGCTTCCTCTGGCATCAGAGTGATTCGGTGACTTCTTTAAGGGTAAGGTGACCTTATCTGTGCTCTTGCTATGTTTTCAGCAAGTCTTGATTTGAACTGTTGTAAGATTAGGTTGTTTGGGGGTTTTTTGTTTTCTCCCATGCAAAAGAGTTAGTTCTGCTTTATGTAGCTGACTGTATAGCTGTAGGTGTTAAACAAGTCAGCCAAATTTTGCTTTTGTGGTCAACTCCTCCACAATCTGCCACGTAGGTTTGCAGAAAAACAACAAAGATAGTTGTCATCCTTCAAGAGCTAATGTGACACAACAGGACTGTGCTGAGAATAATCTGGACCTGAATGTGGATGGTGGGTCAAAAAAGCATTGCTTTGGTTTTACTTCCTTGGGTAGAGCAGGCTTCGGACTTGGGATACACCTGCACGGCACTGGACCGAGGTGGACAGAAAAGCTTGTGTGTGAGAGTCGAGATAGCCCCCGCAGCCCAGGAGGAGCATCATGCGAATGTGCCTGCACCGCTTTCAGAACCACCGTGATGTGTCCGTAGTTGTGAGTGTATCTGTGCAGCAACGTGTGGTGCTATAGAGGCTGTACTTTACTTTTTGACACAAAAAAGAAGACACATGAGAGCGATGACCTGAAAGAATGAATTAACTAGATGAATGTTCATTTTAACAGCACCAAAAACTATTCAAACTATCTTTTTGAAAAATTGCTACAAAACTTAAAGGAAATCCTTTTTTTTTTTTTTTTTTTTCCCCCCAACATTATCTGCCCTGCTGAAGGAGAGTGATTACGTTCCTTGGGAGCTCCATCTATAACAGCTACCCACAAGCTTTAAAATGACATAGTGCTGCAATTGTATGCAGCGTTTATTTTCAATCTTCTTTTTTTAAGGAAGGATGCAATCACTGTTCAAATTATGTCACCATGAGAGTGGGAGAGTACCTCTTGATGAGTGAGATCTTTTCAAAGTAAACTGGTTTAGAGGGCTTGCTGTCTCAAACTTAATTTTGAAGTGTAAATACTTTTCTGCGGATTTCTGAGTGCTGTCACTCTCTTCCAAGAGTGAAATATCACAGATCTTAAGAGAATGTGGTTATGATCAACTCTGCAAGGGAAATAAGATTTGTGTTTGCCAATAACATAGTCACCCCAAACTGCGATAGTAAGAATTTCTTCCATAATCAGCAATATGTTGCCACTGTGAGGTATAATTTCTGAGAAAATATTTTTAAAATGGCAGTCAAACCGCATCATGTAGATTTACTTTATGATTGTTGGCATGGGAACTTGCTAAACCTGAGTATATCGTGACAAGTATGTAGCGTTGGACTCTTTCACATCACACTTTAAACCTGGGGTGGAACCCTAGTTTTGTTTGAAGGAATGATCACCTACAATATTTTTTTTGCTTCCTCCAATCATGTTGTAAAAAAATTTCTGTAAATGAGCTCTCTCTAGAGCTAACAGATTTCTCATCTAAAAGTACTTTTTAATAGTTCTTCTATTAAACTACTTTTTAATAGTCCTTCTTCTCTGAGATGAGCTCTTCTTCCTTTTAAAATTTAAACAGAAGAATCTAGGTTTGAAGGGACCTCTGGAAATCATCTCCCTGCACAGAACAGGGCTAAACTCAAAGCCAGGTCTAACTTCAAAGCCAGGGCCTCGTCCAGTCAGGTTTTGGGTTATCTCCCAAGATGGATTGGACAATCCCAGCTCTCTCCATCTCTCCTTCATACATCAAGTGCTGCAGCATCTTGGTGGCCATCCACTGGGTTCACTCCAGCATGTCAATCTTTCTTTTCCCAGGACTCCCCAAACCAGACCAAGTACTCCAGATGTGGTCTCACAAATGTTGCATAGAGAGAAATAATTACTTCCCTCCACCTGCCTGCTAATTAAATTGCTTATTTGGTGACAGATCTTCGGTTGCCGTCAGTTGTCTTCACTTCCCTGGAGCTGGACTGGTGGAAACTCTCCCTTGCAGGGGAGTACTTGTAGGCTTCTCTGTCACCTCAAAAAGAGCTGGAAGAGAGATGACCCTTGCTTCAATCACATGAAGCGGATGACCAAACCAGTGTTTACATGCACAAAACTGCAAAGGTTTCCGTTTCCCTGTAGTGAATTTTTGCACCAGGCTTTCACGCTGCATATAGCTATATAACCTGCATATAGCTATATAACCTGAAGCAGTAAGATTGTATCACAGTGATTATTTTGGTAAAACAGTGAAGAAAATGCATAGTAAACAGCATATGCAAAGAGATGCATTGTGTGTATTCTGTTTGTTTTCCTGGCAGTACTTTACCTATTAGCCGTTACCCACTTTAAAGTTAATGTTTGGTAGCAAATATGAGGATTGAAATAACAGGCATTCCACCCAGATGAGCCTTACGGAAGCTGCGGGACAGTAACATGTGCTTAAGATTTTATACCCAGAAGGCGTTTCTTCTCCACTAGATTTCTGAGATTCTGTCATTGCGAGTTGTGCTATTATAGGTGACTAAGTACATGTGACTAGCTATAGTCTCTGATTTTTAAAGGTTTAATCTTCCTCACTATTTGAGTTTTATTTTTTATATGTTTTTTTTCAAGCACACACAAAATGAAAATGTTGTGATTAATGGCTTAAGTACTTAAATTAATGTTTGCCTGAAAAAAAATCAGAACATTTGGAATACAAGAGAAATCCACAACCACCACCAAGCCCACACACGTGGGACTTGTCCTGCAGTCGCTGCTGCTTCAAGGAGTGTGTGGCTCACCCCACCTAGCTCACACGTCCTCATGCCCCAGTGTGGGAGAGGAGATGAAGGTGTAAATCTTCCACATGCATAGCCTGCTTTAATGTGTAAGATATTAGTATTTAGTTTAGGAAATTCTGGCTCCCAAAAAGTTGTGGCAGGGTAAGTGTCTGGGGTGTGGAGTGGATACTGACTGACTCGGCGACGGAGGAGACTGGGCTGAACAGTTGCTGTGCCTTGAGGACCTCCCGGGGATCTTGGTACAACCGAAGAAGAAAGAAGCCTTAAAAGCCCAGTGGGTGTAAAAGGAAGCAGTGGTAGAGAGGTTTGAGCTGGGAAGGTGGACAAGGGAGGGGAATTGTCAGGATTTTTTTTTTTTTTTTTTTTTCCCCTCTCCCTTGAGTATTTGTCCCCACCAGGGAACTTCATTCAAAGTCTCCCTTCCTACGCTGGCTGTTGCCACCACTGTTTTCCTCCCGTGATTTTTCTTTGGGTTCTAGCTCTGTGGTACTGGCCGTGACTGCCAGAGGCTCTTTTAGAGGTCCCTTTTTCACCTACTTTGTTCCCACAACCCTGCTTACAGCAATCCTGTCTTCATGCTTACTTACTTCAATCTTCTCTGTTGCCCACCTTCCTTGCCTTCCCTGCAAATCCTCTCATCTCCCAACACAAACGAGCTGTTTATCCTTTAACTAATGGGTGTTCACAATGCTCCGATCATAATGCTGCAGAACTGCTTATATTCACGGCGATTAAAAAATAAAAAGGTGGATTATTTTTTGCCCTACCCCAGAGAATTAGTTGTATATTTTCACTCTGTACAGTCGTCATTGTAGGTCAAGTTGATTGGGGCTCGGAGGTAAGAAGCCCCTCCTGATATGGAGACGAACCGTGGGTTACATGCCTCGTTCGGGTTACGCAGGCATCGTTGTGGCAGAAGGATGGTGTGCAAGAGCTATGCCAAAGTGGAGGCTTACTACTAAACTGATCTCTATAGTATGTGGAGAAATGTGGAGTTTTGCCTGTTGGCAGTAATAAATGCTCCCCGCGGGCCCCCTGGCACACAGACCTTCCCAGTTCTATTGGCAGTGCTGGAGAGCAGCTCTCGCTGTGGCTGCTCAGGTGAGGTTGACCACCTCGGGAGGCTGCATGCTTTTATTTATTTGTTTTTATTTTAGTCAGAAACTAGGGTCGCTTGGTGCCATATATAAGCTTTTGTGGGGGAGATGGTGAGAGTTTAAAGCATTTTGAATTTTTGTTCCAGTTTTTCTTTGTCGTGTGAAAAGCTCACCAGCTTTCTGGTGTTTGGTGGCAGCTTGAGTAAAATAGTTTCAGTGGGAAGATGAGGGGGATGTATATCAGCTTGTACTTAATATTTGTTTAAACAGGTTATGCAAGACAACTTAGGTTATTGTTAGCAAACTAGAGAAGTCACAAAAGGGGTCCTTCTCCAAAGAGCGTAAGGTATGTTATTTTGGTGGAAACTCTGGGGGATGAGGCGACAGAACTGAGCGCAGGAGATCAGTGCCTACTCCAGACAATGCCAGCACCTTTGGTCTGCTGCATCCTCTCCCTCACCACTCATTTGAGTCAAGTTCGGGTGGTGGTAGGACTGGAAGCAAGTGTTACCAACCCAAAATATTTAAATATTGCAGTGGGTTTGGAGGAGAGGGAGAAGAAGTGGCTGGAGTTTGGAGCTGGAGATGTGACGTGGGTTCATGGGGCCACTGAGATCTAACCTAGACTGGTGGGAGCTGCCGCTGAAGATCTCAAAGGTTGCTGTCCTTTTCGTACGGAATCAATGTGTGCGTGTGCTTGTTAACACCTTCTAATTAAATCTAAGATATTCAAATCATGTTGAAGATTGGTTCCACCAGTTTGACTCGGGTATTTTTAATATATGTATTTTGATTGCACTGCCTGGAAGGCTAGTTGCTACAGTTGATTTGTGGCTAATAAGTGCTGTTTTGAAACTGCTGGTACATAGATGGGTGTAATAGCGGCTGATCCTAAAAATGTTCTCGGTTTTCTTCTTCTGTTAATGTTGGCAGATGCTTCCAAGCAATACAGTGACTTCTTTGTATATAATTTTTAATCTCTCTGGGAAAAACAAAAAAAAATTAAAGACGTAAAGGCCTCTATAAAAGGAGTGGGGCATTGCTCAGTATGAGGCCCTTGAGGCCATCCCAGCGTGCTGTTTAGGAGGAATAAGTAATTTAAAACCACTTTCTCTCCTCTGTTTTGCAATAGTTAAAGCATTAGCAGTGCTGCCCAAACAGACGAGCCCACCAATTCCCCTCCCCAGCCAAATATCATACCTTCCTGAAGATGCGGATTCCTTCCCAAAGAGTTGACCTTGGGCTGTTCAAGCACACCCACTGCCTGTGTGTAATATGTGTATTAACCAAAAATGTCAGAAATGGTCCTTTTATGTTAAAGATATGAGTTGTTCTGGTTTTTTTTTTTCCCCATCCTCTTGTGACTTTATTCTCTGACAAACTTGTGATGCCTTACCGCTTGAAAAGCGGCTCCTTAGGTTTAGACCCTAAGCACATCAGGTGTTGACTGCTGGTTTAAGGTGTCTCCTTATTCCCTCTGGTTCTTTGTTGTAGGAATTTCCAAGTGTCACTCTTGTCAAGAATTACTTTTTAGCAACTTAAAACCAATTATCACATTTGCTAAAGAGGCTAAGCAAGGGATACAATGTATTAAAATAAAACAAAACAAAGGAGGTAGCGAGGGTCTCGTAACTTAATCTCTAAACCTTAATTTTGGAAATTACATTTGCTGGTGCACTTAAGTCTGAGTACGTGCCACATGCTTGGACTAGAGGTATAGTACATGCCATTGCCTGTATATGTAGATAACTGTTTTTAAACAGTTTTTTCTTTGGGTTTGGGGGTTGGCTTTTGTGGGAGCAGGAGAACATGTTAAAGAATGAATCTGACCCCTTTTTGACTCAAGGGGAGAAAGACCTGGATGATGATTTTTACTAGTCAGCAATGGCTGAGCCCTGAAAAAACAGCATAAGCCTTCTGGGCAGCAGTTCTTCCTTTTTTTTTTTTTTTTTTTCTTTACCTGATGTTAACAGGAAACTGCTAACCTAATTTTGGTATTGCTATGAGAGTTCATTTATGGTGAGTTGCCAGAATTCCCCAAATAAATTTTAAGTTCCTTGTTGGCACCTGTGGGTTGGGTTTCTTTGCTTCATTTTTTTAATACCATTTCTTTTTTTCCCTATGTACAAATTAGCTTTCTTTAGGAAGAATATTTTTCAAACAAACTAAACCTAATAATATGAAGTAGAATAAATTCTTCAGGCCTACATAATGAATACTTGAAGATTTATGCCACTTTTATGGCTTCCTGAAACTGTACCTGCAGTTTCCCATCCTCTTCTTACTGTAGTGTGAGAGACCACACAATACAGTTGACTGTATATTGCAAAATTTTAAAAGTATTAAAGAGTATAGTGTGTTTTTTAATATAGAAAAGAAATAAATGTTAAAAGCATGGATTTTGTATGTTCTGGATTTCCTGTAGGCATATACCTTACACAGTTCTTTCACTTGTCCCTCAAACTTGGAGCCTTTTGATCTCTCGGAGTAAATTTGAAGATGGCTGTGAATTATCTTCATGAGCAATTTGCTTCAGGAGAGGGAGGTTTGCAGAGGAGGTAACCATGCTTTTCACCCTCCTGGAGGGACAGTCAAACTCTGTGTTTATGGATGTCAGACAACTGAGTGCTGCCAAGCTGAGTCAGCACGGATGTTTGGGTCGACTGGCCGTAGCTCTTCTCTCATTTCCTTGGGGCACCGGGAGACACGGAAGAAAAGGGTAGGTGAAAGGGAAGGCTCAAAGATCCAGGCGACTAGGAAGTAAGGGGGTGGACAGGAAAACACATCAGTAGGAAACAAAGCTTCGTTGGCCCGGTGATTACAACTTGGTATTTAAATACAGTGACCCTTGTCTCTAGGAAGTTCAAAAATGTAGCCGCTCGATACCTGAATTGACAATGTTTTTTTTAAAATGCAGAATCTTTGTCAGTAGGCTTATTTATCAGACTTTTATAGAGCAAAAGTAACCCAAGCCACTTGAACTCGTAATGCTCAGTAGAGGATTTTAAAACCTGATAGCCAGTTTGCCTTCGAGGCATACCCAGCAATCTCCCAGACTTGCTCTACCAGTCAGTTGCAGCATTTTAGTGACACGACTTGACTGCATCTGCTTCTGAGTAATGTTCTTCCTGAAGTCTGTCGGAAAAGTGGTTGACTTGTGTGTAACCAGAAATAATGCCTTACTGTATTTAAATTCACATGGGTAATATGCAGCATATGTAAAACTAACTTTCAGTCTCTTCTTCCTAGGAATTTTTAACATCCTAAAAGTGAAGTTTCATTTGTATCTCTCTTGTTCTCCATTCCAGGAACTGTCTGCCTGGTCCCTTTAAGGTCTTGCTGATCTGATTTCAGTGGCAATTATGGAACCATTTGGTATAAGTGAAATTTGGGACTGAAAAGAGAAGAAAGGGGAGCAGACAAAACTTTTTGTTCTGTTTCTAGGCTGAGGTTTCTATCTCTGCATTTTAATCTAGCAGTTTTGACTAGGGCCAGAGCTTTTCACTGAGGGTGGCTCTGACCCTTCATATTCATTCTGCGTTTTCAACAGCAGCAAAGGTACCAGTCATCACACTGCTTTTTTTTCCACTTCTGCTTTTACTGGACATTCAAGATAAATGCATGTTCTAGAGAAAAAGAAGTAAGAAGGAGTGGGGGGAGAGGAAGAAACCTATTGCTGCAATTTTTGGGGGGTGAGAAACTTAGTGTTTCTTGGGAGTTCTTGTTAAGCATCAGATGATTTGTCAGTTTTGTTTATCATCTCTTACTCTTTTAATTTTTTTGTGGGTAAGCATCTTGCATTAGTTCTCATTGAGTAAGGCAGGACAAATTGTGCCACCTTGGCTTAATTTGATATTTTCTTCTGTTAAGCTGATAAGAGTGAAAGGGATTTATCTGCCCATGTGAGGGCTCTATATATTCAAGATCTGGCAAGATCGGGCCGTGCTTTTTTTTTTTTTTTTTGTTTTTTTTAAAATGTGTTGTTGGTCTGGGACTCGCCCTTCTGCCGGAGGCTGCCATCCTCATAGGCACGATAAAGTAGCGCTCTTCCGTACAGAGCTCTGAGTCGGACCCTTGTAGTTACACTGAGGCATGGTTCGTGTTTGTTTCACCCTCCTGTTAAGTGCAGGAGCCTGTAAGCGGAAGTGTTTAGAAGGAAAATATCATGTACGTAGTAATTTGGTTTTATTATCTTCCCTGTGTTGTATATTTGTGGGGGCTGCTAATACATGTCCAGAACAGATCACTTCACAGCTACTTCAGAGAGTGAGGAGCTTGCCGTTGCAATAGCTCTGCTGCTTTTTGAGAGAGACTTGCTACATTCCTCATAAAGGAGAGTGAAGTGTTCGGAGATGTGTTGCTCCTAAAGTATTGCCAATACTTCTGTACTAATAACCTACTGCTTCTGTAAGGAAAACTGTTTTTTGGAAGTACTGGTATGGCAAGGAATAGTCTTTTATTGCCAGCTCAGATACAAACATGTGTCCAAATCTTTGTGGCTGCTGTCAGAGCGTGTACATCAGCAATGTTCAGTAATGGGTGCTCAGTGGGAGGAGTGCCTGACCATAATCTCTACCAAGTATCTCACTTGGCTTTTTGCAGTGTCTGTATGCAGTACTGCCATAACATGTATGTATTTAAATCAGCCTTGACTCAGGCTAGGTCTTAAACCACAAAGCACACAGGCATGTTGAAATAAGGGCGGGCGGGTGCAAGGTGAGGTTTTATGAATCTTGCTTTTCTGAGGACACCTTCAGAGTGAGGCACGAAGTTGTGCATTGTAGAAACTTAGGATGGGGAGGGATCTTAAATCATTCCTGCCCTAACGGTACAAGTTCGGACACGGTGAATACAGGTCATTAATGAATCCCAGAGGATTCAAGGAAGGAGCGTCTCCAACATGCCCAACTGCTCTCTTCTACACTTCAGTCATTGGAGAGCTTCTAATATGCAGCTGACATCAGTATTTGTACAGAGCATCTCTATTATCTTCAGTGTACATGGAGAAGCAGAAGACTGAAAGGGCACAGGTCCTGAAAGCCTGTCTGTTATTCCTGCCTGCATTACTTATGCTGTTGAAATACGCTGTCACTTTGTGCAAAATTTGCCTCTTTGTAAAAGCCTTCTGCATCTTCAAGGCTGCTTGCGTACTCCCTTCCCACCTTCTCTCCTTTGTAATCAACTTGACGAATTTCTCTAGCCTCTCTGCATAGGCCACAGCAGGGAACAGACTTTCAAGCAGGTCAAGGAAGAAGTCGTGGATTCCAGAGTCTAGCTTGTCTGATCTGGAGGTAGCTGAACTGAGGATTTGAGGGCTTGGGTTCTTCCCTTCTGCTGGTAGCAACAACCCATGAAATCTGTTGATAAATGAAGTTGTGTACCCCCCTGCCCTCCCCCTCAATTCTAGTTAGCACAGACATAGAAGCAGCATGAAGTTTCCAGTTTCTCCCTGAGCTTAAAAAGGAGAGACTGTGCATCAGCCTGCCGATTAATCACAGGCACTCATGTGATGAAAATTTCTCAGGAGATGGGAAAGGTTAGTTTGCTTTTAAGTCTTAAAATAGCCTCATTTCAAAGAACATTTCCATGATTTTTTTTTTTTTGCTTAAGTCAAGGATGCATAAGTGCTTGCAGCATTAGTGTGTGTGTGTGTGTGTTGCAGTTTGCATTTTAGTTGCATGACGTGATCCTGGACTGTTCAGCTGAGAAGATCCCTGCTTCCCTCAGCGCATGCAGGAGCAGACAGAGACAGAGGCAGGAGAGATTGGCTCTTGCTGAATCACAGCTTCATCTGTTGCAGGAGCGGGGAGGTACCACATGAAAGAGGTGGGGAAGTTTGTAGGCAGGAAAGGGCAAGGATCTGCTAGGCATCTGGGAAAGAGAATTCACTTAAGCACACACTATTATGAAAAGTGACTTATTTTGCTGCATAGCCATGCTAATAGACTGTGGGGTGACTGGAGAAGTGTCGAGTATGTGCAACTGCAAAAGAAGTCAATGGACCCATTGCTGTGAGTATACTGAATAGTCAGGCCTCCGTTGTCTCAAACTGGGCACCTAAATAAAGAACACTTTTGAATTTATCTTCTCTTTGTCATAAAGTGCCAATAATACTCCTGGTGTCTTAGGATGCTATAAGAAAATGCATGCTTTGTGAGGGAAAGCTCAGGCGCCCAGCAGTGCAGGGACCCATGAGTGAACTGGTTGTGTTTTTAGAGCAGGCTGGGAAGAGTATTCTATGAAATGACAGTGAATGTCAAAAAGAAAAAAAGTATTAAATGACCACATTGAATAAGCATCAGCCATTTTAGGCACTGAAGGAGACTGTGCTCTTATGGAAAACTTTCTGTGCGATCATGTAATTAAGAACTGCATCCCAGTGAAGCCACGGGCATGTTGCGGGAAGGCAGGTAAACGCAAGCGGCACAACCAGTAACAGCTCTGGGGAGTCTAGTGTTTGCGTGCATGACTTCATAAGCTTAATACTTTTGTCATGCAAATATGCTTAATTGATCTTTGAATATGAATCTGCAGTGACATGGGGGAGAGCAAAAGCCAAGGAGTGAGGCTTTACGTTGTTCAGGTATGAGGCAGCACACTCGATCGCCGGAGAGGTCTTGCTACTAACTGGTGTTGCAAGCCAGCACATGCGAACCGCACCAGTTCGCTGCTGCCTGCAGCGCTGGTGGCAAAGATGACAAACCAGCCTTTGTGCAAGCGAGAAACCAGAGAGGCACAATGCAGAATGGAAACTCGGTGCTGTTCGGACTGTAGGCGTTTGCAGGCTCCTCGTCTCTCTGTTCCTGCAGTGGGAGGGTGCCGGACGCGTGGGGGGAACGGTCCGAGCCGTGGGTCGGCTTCCCGAGTGGGTTAGAGACAGCGGGTCCACGCTGCGAGGGAGCCTGGCACCCTGCAGGGTCTTGCTACTCAGACTTCTGGTTTTCTCACTTTCTGGCTCATACCGTGTGGCTTTGGGTGACCAAGGTGTCTTTTTTTTCTTTTTTTCAAACACGAGTAGTTAGGAGTCTGGTCTGTACCATGCTAAGAGCTCTTCAGTTAAAGGATGCAAAGCAACCCTTTAATGGATATATATTAAACTTCACTGTCCTTTGCAGGTAACACAAAGCAGAGTCAGAACATAAACAAGCGATCCTGTGTCTGTCAGCACTGTTACTCTGTTTTATTTTAAACCTAATTATACTTGAAAGGTGTAGGGGAAATTGAGAACTTGACTTTTGGCGCTTATCAGCACAATCTTAATTAACCATCACCACCCCTTTTCATGAATTTTTGTGAAGAGCTCCAGTCCTACCATCTCACTTCCCTCATCTCATATGCGAGTTAATGCTCTCAGGTTAATTTCTCTTAACTTTATAACCTAGTCTATCTTCTGTTTAAAAATAAGTGGGTAAAACACTTTTTCAAAACTGTTTGGAGGCCCCCCTGCTTGTCAAAGCACAAACTCATCAAGTCATCATCATCTTTTTCTGACTCTCAGCAAGAAACTTCAGGGAAATATATAAATCTCTGGAATGCTTGTAATGGGGGTGATAGGATACTATGAAATGCACTTGTGCTGGTAGGGGATATTACAGGATGCACAGAAGACATGCAAGGAAGAAATCACATATGACTTTCACTTGCTAAATGAGGTGTTTGTAGGTGAATCCTTTGTTAAACGTGCATTGAAATTTTTTCATCTTTTGTACTGACAGAGTGCAAAGAAATATAAGGCATAAAGGCAGTCATTGAACAGCTGGCAATGTGGCAGTCAGAAACATTTCATAAATATGAATAAAAAGGAAAAGTTAAGTTCTTTGGTTTTTTTAAAAAAAATCTGGTTTTCAGTGTTATAATGACTTTTTAAATTAAGCATGACAGGCTTGATAAATTATCAAATAGAGTTTTGAAAAGTTGTTTTATTTACAGGGGGAGGAGTAATTTTTTTCGTTTTTTTTTTTTTTTTTGTTACTAACACCTTGTTTTTTAGAAGGAAATGGGAGAGGATTGTGAGCGGAGGTTAGGGGAGAGGAGATCTTGCTTGGCAATTGATTTTTATTTGAAGTAAAAATATTTTTGAAGCCACAAAATAGCACTTGATTCATACAATCCCTGGTGTGCTTGTATAAGCTGCTTATGAATTATAACAAAAAAGCAAAAAATTCCACTGAAAAACCTGAAAAGCCCTTGGACAGAAGTATTTGGACACTTGATTAAACATTTTAAGGAGTCTAAAGAAAAGAAAAAACCCCAACCATTTCCTGTGCCATTAATATTATTGTATTAATAAAAGCTGGTTCAGTGCCCATACTGTGTGTCCCCAACACAACGTTGATGACATTTTGAGAGGTGGGTAAACATTTATACTGTGTTCTGAGAAAAGGTTACATGAAAGCCTTTGATGGAATTTGGATTTGCAATTTTGTTTCTTTCTTCTTTAAAAAGAGAAAAACCCAACAGGTCAGATATGTCTGTGAGAGGTTTTCTTCTTTGGGCTCAATGAAACAAAGTAAACCAGGCCATAAGTGCTATATGTATATCATACAGGTTTTGTATCATTGCTTCTAGGCTGAAATATACGTATATTTATTTAAGAATACATTCATATTCTTAACATACAAATAGTAAGAGGGTCTGCAAAATGTGATGCTGCTTGTGGTTGCAACTTTAAGAAAAATCCATTTGTATTTCAGGACACGAGCAGCCAGAGCGTACACTTAACTCGCTGAGTTGGAAGGGGCACATCCTGTGACTGGTTTCCTGCGTTCTCCAGAGGACAGTGGTCTCTTCCATTGTCATTTTGTCTGTCGGAGTAAAATAGAGATTATCTGCCGTCTGCCATTTCCTCTTCGCCCTCTCCCTCTGTTTCTTTCTGGGGAGAGGGGGAAATAAATTTTCCCTCCAGCTTGTGCAGCTGTTAGCGCTGCGTGGAGCTTCTCTCGCTCCAGCTGCAGGGAGCATTTCCCAAACGGACCGTACAGTCCTGCGGTCTTACTCTGACTTTGTGCTTGTTTTTATTTAAGATTGTTAGTGTGCTGGTTCACTGCAGTAGTGTGTGTTTGTGAAGATGTACTCGTTTTGCAGTTCATTTTGGAGGCACTTATCTGTTAAAACAGCATGTGAAGAAAAAACTATTCAATTAAAAAAAAAAAGTATGAAACACAGCTCTAGTCCACTTGCCTCAGAGTCCAGGAAAGATGCTTTTAAGCAAGATTACAATAGTACATATTGTACTATTGTGTGACCAAAGCGTCCATGCCACAAAAACGCTGTGAAAAGATGATAGATGCCCATGGTATTGAGGGTTTCACTTCTTTAATAACTGAAATTTTCTGCCATCTGTTGTTTTATTAAGACCACTTTCATTCTACCTGTGGAGCTCAATGAAGCCCAGACTTCAATCTTCTTGTGTCTCAGTACATTGAAAATCTTGCTTGCAAAACTCTGCTGAAGCCTACAAGAAGGAAATGCCAGGTCTGTATGATTTCCAAATACTTTCAAGGATAAGAAGGATTAAAAAAAGGGATTTCAGTTTATCTGCATATGTTTCTCCTTGCCCTCTCCCCCCCAATCCACTGGCCTGCGATAGCAATGTACTCTTTCCACTCCCAAAAATCACTGCAACCCACATTTGTTGGGAGTGTCCGACCGCTGCTCTGTTGGAGAGGTCAGGGAGTGAACCAGAGTGAAAACCACATTGATTTACTTTGTGTTCAGGGAAAAAATTACATTAGTGGAACAGTCTGGGGAGATGTTGTTCAATCTTTGAAGAAAAAGTAGTATTTATCCACAAAATGAGGGATCTTAGCACCAGCCATGAGCCTTGAAATAACCATTACTTGCAGGTTTTTATTCCACTTTATCCTTTCTGTGCCTACTTGCAAACAAATTGCACTTTCGTAGTGTATCTCCTGATCTTTAGAGCTCACAGAAAGCTGAAGTGGTAAGTGGAAAACTTCATGCTTGCTAACGAAGTGGACAGTAAAGGGATTTTGAACTCTTCTACAAGTCTGCCAAAGTCAGGAAATCGGTGGTGAGGAAGAAGATGCTGTTTCTTGCAAACAAAATAACATTTAAGTGGATTGGTAGTGTGGGCTTTGCATGGAGTGAAAAAATTAAGATCCGCTGACAAAGATTTACTAGAAACGGTACGTGTGCAATATTTCCTTCTCTGTGCTGCTCTCCTCCCATCCTCAGTGGAGGCCGTTTATTTGGTTGGAAATAAAACCTGTTTCTCTACTTGGGGTGGACCGGTCCTGTCTGGGAAAGCATAGCTGCAGACAGCCCTTTTCTCAAAGGAAGTATAACTCCGGTGGAGTGCTGCTTTCATAAGGTAAAGGCGAAAGAGCAGCGGTGTCGAGGTGAGCTTGCTTCCCCCCCACACCCTCCCAGTGTGCGTTACGGGGAGCTGGGGGAGCAGAGCTGCCTGGAAGTGCTCTCGAGCAGAGTGGGCAGCAGGCAGATGGCAGGCAAGCCTGGGGGTTTCAGTGGGCGACTGCCTGAGCCTGGATGAGGTGAGGAAGAGAATATGGGTGGGTTTTTTTTAATAAAGGTTGAGAAAAGGTTGTAGGGAGGAGGTGGTGGAGACAGAAAATACAGCCAGGAGAGGAAAGAGTCTGCGGAAGGCAGAAATGTTGAAGCTGAAGCAAAAAACATACCCTTGAAACAAGCATAAAACCCACAGTACTGTGTAATACAGATGAGAGTGGATTGAAGCCAATTTTTAACAAAACCACCAGAGATGCCGTGAGTTCATTGACCAGAAAGCTGTTTGGTTGTGTTATAATTAAACATAGTAGTACACATTTTGATATTTCAGAATGTGCCTGCTCGGGGTGTGGCAGTGCAGAACTTTTTGTTTTACCTGGGTTGTCCTTAAAGAGTGGGATAATGGTTTTTGCGTGATCCCAGTCTGAGCATGAGGCTGGTGAGAGAGGGGTGAAGATGCTGAGATATGGAAAGGCTGAACCAAGCTGAGAACACAACAGCTTAGGAAAAGAGGCACAGAGGTGGCTGCAGGCAGGAGGAGGATAAAAACCCTTGGAGAGGGGTTGAACTGGGGAGAGGGAAGCAGGAGGGAGGTTAATATCTTGTTCAAGTTGTAATTCTGTTCAGCAACTTATTCCTACATGTACCTTTGCTTTACCAAGCACATACATTTGCAGTGTGAATACTTGCAAGCATATTGGTAAACATGCTTGATTAAGAGGGCTAGGAGAGTTGGCAGCAGAAGTTTCAACTGGTGGGAGAAAAGATGAGAATTTTTGTCTGGGAGATGCAAATTGAATGTGGTACAGAGAGCAAAAGTTGCTGTACATGGGATTCTTCTGAGGTCTGCCTGGGAGAGTAAAATTAAAAAAAAAAAAGAAAGAAAAAAGAAAGGTGTTTTTGGTAAAGTGTGAGGGAAGAGATTTGGGCAGTGAAGGAATATTTGAGTTCAGGCCCAGTAGTCAGATGAGACACATTCAAGCTGTTACGGTGGTTTTTCAAGACAAGTTGTTGGAGAGAGGTAGTGACAGGCGGGTAGAGTGCTGCCTGCTGGAGAGGGATAAGGATTCTCCGCCTGGGGAGCAGGAGACAGCCTCCTTTCTCCTGCAGCTTTCCAGGGAATGGGAGAAGACCTGGCCTTACTGGGGCTGCAGTGTATTGGGGGGGGAGGAATCTGGTGAAGCTGATAGGAGACACGCTTTAAGACTCAGTTTTGCAAACCAATGCACGAGCTATTTTTGAAGAATCAGACCCTGCTGTAGAAGGCAGAGTTATCTGTCATGTCTGTCTGAAGCAGAGAGGATGCTTTGGCTTCCAAGGAAATTTTGCCAGCCGCAGTGATGGTGGAGCTGTTGTGTGAGCCTCCCTCTGTGAGAGAGACAAAGTTACATCAAGGTGAAGAGCAAGTTATGCTTCGCCGAACCAGAACTGCGGGGCAGGTGCCCTGGCGATTTACACCGGAGTTACTCAGGATAAGAAAAGATGGCAACCTCTCTGCCTGCTGGTCCCTGTGTACGCATGGTAAAATGTCAGAACACTTCTGCGTCTTTTTAACCAGCTTGGGGTGAGGGATGTACAGGCTTGGGGCTCTTGTCTTTGTTCTCAATTGCTTCGTGGTCTTTTCCTTTCTTGGATTAACATCTGGAGGGAGCGGTTTTTGCATTGGGGGGGGGGGTGTGGAAGGCTGTGGTCTGCAACAGAGGGGAGGGGGCAGTAAATAGTGGCAGGGACTGGGTGACAACTGGAGATGGATTTAGCCATACAAATACCCATCTGCCCATCTCCATTAGGAAAGGAAGCATAATGGCAGTAAAACACACTTTCCTTTAATCCTTTTCTCTACGCCTTTATCTCAAGATAAACTTTAAAATTCAAAGGCCCAAATAAAGGACTTGCATAAAGGGCAGCTATTGCTGTAGCCTGGAGCATGGTGTGCAGCACAATAGGAAACTCTTTAGCAAACCTGGAAATCACAGTGAAGAAATAGGACAAATGTTCAAAAATGCTCTTAATTAACTTGCATTATCTGTAAGTGCACTGACTTGATTTCTCATTTAAATTTTCAATCTAAAGCTCCTTCTGACTGGAGTATTTCATCATTACTGCTGCAATTTAGCCTTTGCAATTGGGACACTTCAAAAATGATGGGCTTTCCTATCTAAGAAAAAGCTGCACCAAGTTCTGGCTTTTAAAGCTTAAAACTCATTCTGATATAAATGAGAGAAGTGTAGCTTTGCTATGAGTCTTACTTTTTTGAGAAAGTTGGGAGGTTTTCATATTTATTTAGATAGTGATGTTTTAAAATTTGCATACATTTCTTTGAAATTCTACCTTTTGTTGCTGCAAATGTCATTTTTAGTTCTAAATGAAAAAATGATAAATACTTTTCCAGAAGTCTGGAGCTCAAGGATTAATGTGGTTGAACTAGTTAAATGTTAAATCTATTCAAAGTAAAACAGCATAGAGACTGCAAATGTTCTTGCATGCAAGTAAATCCTTTTTATATTGAGTCTGGTTTGCTAAAGACGTAACTGCTCTGCCAGTTTGTTCTCTACAGATAAGTTATGTATGTTATAGGCACTCTATCTTAGGGTGCTATATTTGCTGTCCCCATTAATGCTAAGCTGAGATTGCAGTTTAATTCTGCTTTGTATTAAAATGAGAACCAGTCTTTTTGAATGGAAGGGAAGAAGCTGTAGAACACAGTATATTTTATACATAGACTTCATACCCTTGATGAGTAGAAACAAAAGTTTCTCAAGAAAATTACATGGACCATGACAGAAGTTTAAATATTTCTCTCATCTCCTTCAAGTAAGTATCTTTTCAGACTTCACCTGATAAGAGTCCTTGATGGGCTTTGGTTGAACCTGGTTACATCTGTGAGATGACAGTATTGCACATCCCAACACCATCTTTTTGTACCAGTAAGTGCTGTTGAAACTTGTGCTTATCAAATGACTGAAGTCTGAATTCTGTCACTCGATTTAGCAGACTGGCCATCCGTTCCCTCATACCTAATTTTAAATGAGTAGGTTTTGCAAAACAATGGTCAGGACAATGTTTTTATTTCACCTGACTTATATGAACCCGTGGATAAAACACTGTGGAAGAGCCACCTCGGGATTCCAAGTTCAACTACTCACAAGTTGGGGAGTGAAAAGCATTTATGCTGGGACAAGTTTCAATGCCCTGTGTTCTCCGAATAAAAGGTTCCTTTTTTTTTTTGCCCAGCTACATTCTTGGAAGTGACTGGGTTGTTTTGGCTGCAGCTCCTCAGAAAACTCAGCCTGAACTCGGTGCATACAACTTCAGCACAAAAGGTCTACAGAGTTGCAAAGGTTTCCTAAGCAATGAAGAACAATGTGTTGAGAAGCTACAGGTACCCCCAAATGTAAATTGCTGCTTTTTTTTTCTTTAAGATTTGGGATTTTAAATTTGCATGTTAGAATTCAGTTTGGGCCATTTTTTCCTTTTCTGCTGGTACCATCACATACCCTTTTTTTTTTTTTCTCCTCCATATTAAACAAAAGCCAGAGTTACTACACCTGGGTCATACCTGTGGCGCAACAAATCCAGTAGCTAGACTCTGGCTTAACCAGATCGTGGTGCTTTGGGAAGGGTTTTTAATACCACAGGAGACAGGGAGGAGACAAAGAATCTTCTCTTACCTCCTTTGTAATTAGACTGTAATAAAACCTTACACATGAGGTTTAATAGCCCTTCTAACACCATTACCAGCAATACAGCAGAGCTAGGTGCTCTGCTGTGTATAACAGAGAAGTGGCCCTGTGCTCCTGGCCCACTGATTTCTCATGATGGCCACTTCAGCAGGCTACCTGCTTAGAGGAAAACTTATTCCTTCTACTGTGGCTTAATTTCCGTAATGCCTCTTCTTCCTGAGTTTGAGCTTCTTAGGGGACTGCGATATCCAGAGATGAGACAAGTCATGTCCCACCTTCCGTCCACCAGCAGCTAACCTGCCCGGATGGGTCAGTTGTTGTCAAGCGCCCTCTCTTCACGTGGGTTTTTCTGAAAGGGATGCCAGTCCGGGCCTCTGTTTCCTCAGGATTGATGTGGTCCTCAAGTAATTTTTCCAAACAAAACACGGGGAATATATGCAGTTAATGAAGTCTCTGATTGCAAAGATGGGACTGAAGATGTAAATGTAGTGTTAGTTTTTCAGAGTGGGGACTTGAGGGTGATCTAAAGGCTTAAGAGAAGAGTGTCTATATATACGTGTATATATACACACACACATATATGAAATCAGGAAAAGAGAATTGATGTAATTTGAGGCTGTTTCTAATTGCTTCTGCCATGTGATGCTGAAAAGAAGAGAATGACTTCTCCCACTCCTGGTTGCAAGATCACTAAACTGTAGCCCAGTGATCTATAAATGGAAACTTCTGCAATATTCTTTGTTTTCCTGACTAGTTCTGAGTACTATGAGAGCTGTACAATTACTGTGATTGAATCAAACAGAAACTCATCCAAGAAGCAAGCAGGGTGTTTCTAAAAACAACCCTGGTTGGGGTATAATAAGTTTTAAATCCATGCTGTTATATATAAAATCTGTGGCCAAAAACTTGGTAAAAACTTCAAAAACCTTGTTTCTGCTTCAAAGAGAAGATTTATTTAGCTTTCAAGTAATCACAAGGCAAACATGGCTGTGGTCTGTAATTTTTATGGATGTAGTTAAAAAGTATTTTTGGAGGTTTGAGAGCTGTTGATAAAATGACAAACTACTTGTGCTTCATAAGCATTTCCCTCACTCGGGAAACTGTAAATGCTCTAGACGGTAGCGGTGATAAGTTATGCATTTCATCCATAAATAATACATGGTTTTGTTAATATATTTAATCATTAGTATGGTATCCGTGCAGGAATTATCCCATCTCCAGCCTAATGTTACCCTTCTTGCTTTCTGTTTGTGATTACTGAAGTGCTTCAGAAGCAACTTTCTGCTCTGGGGGAGAAGACTGGGGGGGGGGCGATGACCATCATCTGTCGTGCCTCTGTCAGCTCCTTTATGGGCCATACAGGCAGTTCCTGTAAGAAGTGGGTTTGTCTTGTAAGGAAGGGGACTGTTTGGGGGTTTCCCTTTCAGTGCCGTGCTGTTGTCCGAAGTGCCTTTCCCTGGCCGCGGCTCGCGGGGACCCAAGGAGCGTGGGGAGGTCCTGCAGCTCACCTCTGAGCAGCACGGCTGTACTGGGGGAGACGCAGCCTCTGCCTTGGCGGGTGTATGTGTCATTAACAGAGCTCAGACGGACACTGCCAGCGTGCGATGGGCGGTACTTGATTTCCACGGGTCAACGCTTCCGTGGTTGTCCCCTCACCCTTCTGGGTGTCTCGGGGTTAAAGCTGTGATGTGCGGGGAGGGTGAGACCTCTCCCTCGGAGCCCTCTCTGGCTCCTGGACACAGACTACAGGTGAGTTTAGACTTCCAGAAAGTCAGGGCAGCTCTTCCTACAGTGAAGTAATCTGCCTTCCCTTCCTCTGTATTTGGCTGGCCTTGCTGCTGCTGTTTAGTTGTTTGATAGTGTTTTCCATAACATAACTGGGGGAGCTTCTGAATTGCCACTAATAATGAACAGCTAAAGCAGTGGTTGTAAACTTAATTCTGTAAAATATAAATCTACTTTCAGCAAAACCATAGAATTTCTTTTCATTTTAATCAGACGTTATCCCTGCCACGATTTTTTAAAAGAACAGGAAGACTTTAAATTCTGTGTGGGTGTTGAAACGTAGCAAAGCTGTAACAAAATGGATAAACTTTGGCCATGTAGCTTGCTTGGAATAAAAGGGCTCTGGGGTTATTCCATCAGATTAGCTTTGTAGCTAAGATAAACATGTAACATGGAAAAAGGTACACCTTTTAACAGACTTGAATGTGCATGTATTTGTTTGCAAGAGACTCGTGTTGCTTCTGTCACATTTTTCTTTCTTCCATACTTCCTTTGTTGTATCTTGCCTTTAATTATTTTTGAAATCCCAAGGAGCAGCTGTGTCTGTACTGTATCTTACAGGGTAGAGACACTGTGATGTCTTGGAGCTCTCTGAAGTGCTACAGAATAAGCTTGGAGAAGTGGAAATGAGAGAGTATAGGCTTCAGCTGAGATTCCTTTCATCAGGTTATTTATTCAGTTTTGCAGATGCCACGTAAATGGCAAAATCAGGTCAAAATTGCCAGACTTCCACTTTCTGAAAGAAAATTTTGTGTAAACCTACCGCTTCCAACTTTTGAAATGGATGACTTTATAAACAAGTATCATTATGATTTATACTACAGAAAACAGCATTACAAAAACTATGTTGCCTCAGACAGCTTATTTCAGAATTTTTCTTTACTTGATTTTGTAGCATTTGTGCGGTGCCTGAATAAACTCTGTGTTCTGACACTTCAGCTTCTAATTGTTAGGGAGATTCTAGCAATGCACGTGCTAATGTACTCCTTGGTGCTGTCAGGCTCTTGCCTTGGGCTAGCTCTTTGATATTTTTTTTTTTTTACCCTGTTAAAATGAGGCGAGTGGTTATGGCTTGGCTCAGCTGGTGCTGAGGCTTGTGGCCAGAGCCACAGAGGAGGCTCCTTCTCCTCCTCTTCCTCTGTGGAGGGTGTGATGAGCTGGAAGGGGGGGAAAGCATGAGGTCCTCTGACCCGACAGCCCACGGCAAAGCTGAGGCAGCCCCGTTAAAACAGATGGGTGAATAATCCCCCACTGCCTCTTTGCTGTTGGTAGTCTTAAATCTCATAACTCTTGGGAAGCCAGCTGGGCAGAGGAGGCAAAATTTATGGTTAAATAGTGTAGCGAGCTTGGATCGGTATCTCGGTGCGGAGGGGAAGCTCGTTGCACCCTGCGTGAGGCGCAAACGGCTGGTGGAGCTTGCGGCAGCGGCACGTCGGATTCGGAGATTAAACTCTGTAGTTGCGAAGGAGAACACTAGTGCGACGCTAGTGACTGGTTTGTAAAAGGAGACAAGAGATGTGGCTGGCTGGTGTGGTGCCTGTTGTTGGAGAAAGGGCTCTGCCTCCCTGCCCCTCGATTTTCTTGTAAAGATTTATTCATCATCCTGGTCTCATCAGTCTGTATTTTTTTAGATTCCTCAGGCCTCTCTAGTCCTGGGAAACGAAACGAAGGGCTTAATTCCAGCAAGTGTTTGCCTCTTTGACGGAATTGGCTCCTTTTATCTAGTGGTTCACGTTAGGACATTGGGCAGCGAGACGAGGAGCTCAGCTTCCACTCTTCCTCTCAGTCAGCATCTCTGTGTCACCATCGGCTTCTTCCTCCCCTCCTCCTGTGAATTTATTCAGACCAAATTTGTGTGACTTTGATAGAAGGGAAGCAGTGTTTTCCACCAAACTCAAGTATTTGCTGAAGGTCTCTGCTTCTACTGCACGTCGCTGGCAGCTGTTAGAAAGCTGGAATCATCTTGGCTACTGCGGCAATTCAGTAATTTATTGCATGTATTTCAGTAGCACTAATCAGTGCTAGATTTGGCCAAATTAAATTTAAATTCTGTTCACTTCTTCACCAGTCAATGTAAGCATGGAAATGTCTTCTGAGGGCTCAGTGAGATTTCATTGCACAAGCCAGGAGGATTTCTCTTCATTCAGTCTGACCTCTAGTAGTTCATTGGTTTGGGTTGCTTTTCTAGTCTTCTCTCTATGCCTGGGAATGCAGCCTTGGTCTACTGCAACCTAAGCTGAGCCTTGCAAGCTTCAAGCATGTGAAATGCCACAACTTCAGAGGCATTTCCTTTGCCAAAATTACTACTAGATTGCCCCATTTTTTGTGCGACTTAACCATTTGTAAGTTTTTCAAGGACAAAAACTGTTGTGTATAGCAGTTTCTTAGTGGATGGATTTGTTGTGTTTCTTTTGGGGGGAGAACCACACTGGAGATAACCTTTATGTTGTTGATGTATAAGTTTTAATCTAGCAATATGTTTATTAGTGCTTCCAGCTGGTTTTCTATTTTATTCTAGAAATTAGCACTTCAGGTGTTTAATTAAAGCCTCTGGGATTTATTTTTTTTTTCATTTTGGTTTCTCTTTTCAGTTTAAAAATCTTTAGTATGAGTCTAAAACCTTGGTTTTAACCTTTAAAGTACTTTTAAATGGTTCATTTCTGAATCTGAGTTCTAATGATATAATTTTATTTTTAAATTTGACTAGCGAGATGATGAACAATTCAAAATTTTCTGTTAAGCATGCATGAAGCTTTTGATTATTGCTTTCTTTCTGTGTATTCTAATGAGTACAGTTTTGTCCTTTTTGTGTACTTCCAACTGGGAAATTAACTTCTAAGATATTTGCCAAGAGTGCATGCGTGCAAAAAAAAAAAATTGGTTGCAAAAGTTTTTAAAGGTGTTTTCAACACATTCTTTATTTAGTATTGTCCCCATTAAGTGAGTGTTGGGAGCACTATCCACTTAAGAGAAACAAGGTATTAAGGGGAAACAAGTCAGTATGGGGTAAGTTGGGGTACATGCTTGCAGCTCGTGGGTTTCTAAGCAGCAATGGCTGTATAAATGCTGAGGCCTTTGCCTTGGGTAACTCCATACTATCCTCCAACTATATCACAGGATAAAAGTATGCTTGGGGATAGCTAATAAACAATACGCACCTTCTAGTAGAAGTTCACAGGCTACCACAATTTATTACAAAGCATTCAGGACCATAAACTGGTACTTCTTGACCAAGGCTCATGATATTTGGGCTGCACAGATTATGTTTCAATATACAAAGAAGCCTGTGTTAAACATTTTCCTTGTAGTCATGCTAGTGCAATCTGCATTTTAGGACAGAGGGTTCGTTTGAAGGAGGCCATATTCTTCCCTCGTAGTAAACAATGTTTCCTGATTAATCTGGGTAAGGACTGTAGTTGTCTTTGCATTCGTGTTCAGTTCAATTCCAAATGGCCATGACATTTGAAACTCCTAGATAAACCGGCATCTCTCATCATTTACAATATATGGATTCACGATCTAATTGCTCACTTGTCCTGAGCTGCCATTGTTTGTTGGTCTCTGACCGTGCTGGATGTGTAACTTTGAGATTGAGCCCACTTTAAAATAACCCCAAAGTAGCTAGATACTTGGTTTTGTGTCATTTTCACTGTTTTGTAATGGCAGTGATCTGAAATCAAAACCAGATTTTGTATTTTTTATTGCGTTTCTGAATATAAATGGATAGCACAAGTTTCATTCCTTGGTAATGTGTCAAGCTGACGTTTATCTATGTGAAAGCATAGAGGAGTCTCAGCTTCGTTGTGGTAAGGAAGCCAAAAACTTAACGCTACTTAGCTGTGGAGTGACGAGAGGAAGGATGGAAAGGAGAGTGAGAATTAAACCTTTTCCTTTTTTTCTTTCCCCGGAGTATTCTGATGCTCTGTCCAGTGATTGTTAATGAAAAATAATTTTGCTAGCTTATTTTTAAATTATTTTACAGTTTAGTAATGTGGCCAAAATATATGCTTGTGAGGTAACAAGGACCTACACGATGCTCGCGCGTATGATGAACTTATGCTTGTATGAACGCAGTACAGGAGCTGGAAATCAAAGCAGCATCATTAACAACTGCCTCGTATCCAGTTCAGAACCAGTGATACTCCACTCCCACTTGGAGCCTCCTTCCCAGCACTGAGGGCTATAAACCCTCCTGTGACGATTCCAGATTTGATGCAGGCGGTTACATGTTGCAGGGTGATAAAACTGCCAGCCTCGGCTATGAGCTGAGCCTGGATTCTTTGCCATCCTACTTTTAATAACAAAAATCTGGAGATTGATGGGGAACTTGCTGAAGTTAATGGACAGACCTTAATTTGACATCAGTGGGACTTGAGCCAGGCATCGACAGTGCGATTTCTTTGGTGAAAAGGCCCTTCTGCAGTATTCTTTCAGGGTACGTCTGTAAAAGCAGCGCACCTATGGCTGCGTGTAACCATCTTCAGTCCCTTTTCACGTGCTGGGTTCTCTTTATCAAGAATAGTTCACGGCTCTTTGTGTTTGCTGCATGCGTGGCTACGTGTGCAGTGCTATTGCTGGCTGCTGAAAAGCAGATTTCGAACGAAGCCTTTGGGTGTGTTCCGAGAGCTCGGCTGCAGATGGGAAGTGCCTTTCCTGTGGAATTTAGATTCAAATTGCCACACGTAACGTATCACTCTGCTGCTCGAAAATCTAGATTAGGTTGTAATTGATAAAACAGAGATTGAAATTTTAAATATGTAGTCTTGCTGGATTATATCTTTCTTCCCCAAGCTCAGTGCTGTCTGTTTATATTAAAGCAGCTTCATGACATTTTTACAGGAAAAAATTAAGTGGTGTTTTGACCATTTGGTGTGAGCCTAGGGTTGAAATATTACTGCATATTATTTCCTGTAAGTTCTCTGTTCATGTATGGGTGTGTAATGCTTTTTTTTTTTTTTTTTTTTTTTTTTTTTTTTTTTTTAAAAAGTGTGGATGTATCTCTGAATATCTCATCAATCATGCTTAAAATGAATAGGCTTTTAAAAGATACATATCAGATCATGTGGTTTTGTGTTTAATTATACATGTATCTAATCCTACAGTTGTTAATGTGTCAAACTCCATTGGAAATTATAGCCAACTGATCAAGTAAAGGAGGGCTGGATAAAGTCTCATACAAGGTCTTGAGGAAGTACATGTCTAAGGCAAATCTTTAGTCCTAATTTTAAATAGTATTCTAGTACCATGTAAGCTTTTGGTTATTTAGCAGTTAAAGTGTTTCCTCCCATTTTGACGGTGAATTGCTGTATCTGTTTAATTTTCTTTGGATCATTTCCTGTCCACAAAAGACTCTACCTTAATTCTCAGCCTTTCTAGTAAACACTCAATAGATAGGAAGTTATAGCTTCATAATAGACCACATCCATGTGGAAATCTGTAAACATCCTTTTACATCCCTTTTTTTTTTTTTGAGATTTATTCATTAGTCATTCTTGCTACACTGCTTGCTTTGTGTGACAGCTCAGCTAGGCAGTGCTTGTAAAATAGGAACCTTTTCATTCTGTCAATGCACCAAACTAAAGCTGTACAGAGAAGGTGTATCAGTTTGAGTGTTAAGGTATTGTATGTAGCCTAAAAAGCAAACAGAATAATCTGGTAGGCATTTTCGATGGGCAGAGGAAGAGCTTTGCACAAACACAAAAATTACCTACTGCCCTGGAAATATTTTTTTTTTTTTCCTCATTATCACTTTGGAAAAAGTTAGTATCTGAAGTGGGATAAATCGTTGACCATAGATTGAATACCTCTAGTGGGCAACCTGAAACACAGTAAATTTTGTGCTGAGCTGGTAGTCCTGTCCATAAGGCGATCAGAATATTTTCCTAGTTTACAGCTTGTTCTTTGCACATTGAAAAATATTGGTCTTAACTGATCAGGTCTCCAGCTCGTGAAGTTCCGTGCCTGAGGTTCTTGCCCCAGTGGGAACCCTCTCCTGCTCCACGTCACGACTCCAGGAACCTCAGCACAACAGTGAGTACCTCTGGGTCTGGGATACCATGGCTGACCATCCTGCTTGCCTGCTGAACCTGGCATGCCTGGTCCTGGTCCAGAGGGAGAACGCAGCACCACGAAGTAGCTGGAGGATGGCTTGTGCTTCTCTTCAGCCACAGGTTCTCTTTGGGTTTGCCCCACTATACATCCCAGTGAGGAATACAGGAAATAAAATTCTGTCAAGAGCATCTGCTCAGTTGAACGTTATCTCTTCATTGCTTACGGATCAAGATGAATAGAAATTACCTCCATCCAGATGAACATTTTCTGTACCTTTTAGTATCATTTCTCATACTTATTTGGTTCAAAAGTTGACGTTTATTTCCAAGGAATTTGTGTGTGTGTGTGTGTACATACTATATTAATGATTTCATCATCTGCTTTCTCATAGTCACTGACTTCATTATGATGGCTCCTAGGAGAGATGCACAAAAGATTCTTCCTGAAGTTGTTTGAATTAAGACATTAAGTCCTGAGAACTGGGCGGGTCTTGGTTTCTAATTCCAGATACCTCGCTGTTGACGTTCGTGTTTTTAATTCCATTTCTAGCTACTTTGGCAAAGTGATGGTGAGGCTATTTTCACTAAGAAACCCCTAAAGCCTGTCAGTTTTGGGGGTGGAAGCTGTCTATTTCCTTTCCCCCATGACTTCAAATCTCACTTAAGAGCCCATAAATAAGTGATGACCCCAGAGGTGGCTGATGTAACTTCTCTGGAGCCCAACAGCATTGTTCTTGAGGCAGTCACATCCCCTCCACTCAGCTCAGGGAATGCGACCGTTGCTTCTGCATCTCTCCTTTCTCCTGCTAGCCAAAGTGCGAAGGAGTGTGCTGCCTTCATCCCGACTGAATTGAGACTGTGAAATCAGTGTCTGAGGCCTGAGGAGCACTACTTCCCTTCATCTGCTGAACTCCTCTGAAATTTTTTTTTAATTATTATTTTTAATATCTGCATGGTCCCTAGGAAAACTGACAAGGACATCATCTCAGGTCAGGCCTTACTGTGCTGCTGCAATGCAAACCAAAGGAGGTAACTTCTTCAGCCTATATGCCATAAAAACTAGCTTTCTTTGGAGAGCTCTCTTGAAGCTCAGATCTGTCTGCTTTTCTGTTCTTCCCTTCCTGTTCATGTTCATGCTTGTACCCTGTACAAAATATCTATATTTCTGTATGTCTGCTCTGTGTTATTGGATGTTTGGGGAAAAAGCAAGTATCACTTTCCCAAAACCTTTTGGACAGCTGGTATAAGGAAGGAAATGGTCTGATGCGTGTATTTGAATTACTGACACAGTCTCCAAATACTTCAGATTGCCAAGTCACGAAAGTCTTTGCAGTGAAAACTGTTTCAATGAAAGCAATACTTCAGAGAGCTAATTCTTTCAGACAGATAAACCATGAAGAATCACAGCTGTGTACTTCTTTCTGACAGATCTAATGTTATTGATGAGTTAGATGCTTGGTCTTTTAAAAGTGAATTCTGACTGTCCTTTCCCTAAAGTTCGCTGTAATGCAGAGTGTCACGTTGTTTATGTTTACCAAGAATTAGCATCTTTCTCATGTTTTGTGCTTTCCATGATCCCAAAGAAGTACAGCTAGTTGGGGGTTTTTTCCCAGATAGTGTTCCATTTTCACTCCTGCTTGAATTAGCAGCCAAAGAAGATTCTGCAAGTCTCCTGTTTCCTAGCCTCATTTGGAGCTAGGAAGAAGGAAGCAAATCTAAAGCTAGCCCAACTTTGCCACCATTCTTTTCTCTGATAGTGACAGTCCTACACATCCTGATAATGTTCTTTCCTTAAAACATTCAATCATGAATGCCCTTTTCCATTTACTTGAATACTATTATGTAAAATAAAAATTGCATAAAGACTCAGAGGTCACTATCCTATAATCAGAATAAGTAAAAAAAAAAAAAAGAAAACACAAAAAAACCCAAACCACTAAAAACCTTATTTATGAGGAGATTCCTTGTGTATTTTCCATCTTGAAAATAAATGACTCCGCAGCTTGCATTACATGAGTCTATTAATAATCTAGCCAACTTCTGAGAAACATGAAGTACCACAGGATACTGATGAACTACCTTAGCAAAATCTGAACACAGAGCTGTTACAGTAACCAAGGTCTTGTCCCTACCTGGAAATAATACCGTGTCATCTCATGGTTTAGTAGAAGTGGTGATGAACATGGTTTTGCAGGTGCCTATATTAACTGTTAAGTAGAAGCTGACATCAGTATGCTCAGTCCTGTGAAGTCTGGCTGATGTGTTGAAATAGTAATATTCTGGGTTATACCTACTCGCGCTTAAAGAATCTCCTTCCTGTGTGGTGGCCTTCACTGTAACTCTTCTGTGCTCAAGTGAGAGGCTTTGGTCTACGAGGTGTCACTCCGTCACCCTACCAAACACTAAACTGTCTCCTTCCCACGCAGTACCGCTTGTGCAGAGTCGCCTCTCGGCTATCCATTGGCATAGCTGTGGCACTATTTCAGATGTAAGCATGTGACTTTCCAGTTGCAGATTACTTATTTCCTGTAGAAAATCCTAAAGTTGATTTGCTTTGCGATGTCCACTGTGGAAACCATGAACAAATGTTCCAGAGAAACCACTTATTTCATTCACTGGAGAAAAAGAAGTGCATCAGAGATGGTTTCTGTAGAGTCGCCATCCTACACATAGCTCTACTACTGACTGTTGAGCAAGTCATAGTAACTACATGTAATGGTGGACTTGGAGGGGGTAGAGGTGGACAGGAAGCACTGGAATAAAAGCTCTAATCTCATGGCACACGGTGAATATCTGAATTAATTGTATATCTCTAGCTTACTTCTTCTGGAGTGACTGCAGAGCAAGACACGATGAAGCTGGGGCAGCAACTCCTAACTAGAAAAAAATGATTGCTGAAGAGAATGAGGTGATTGTTTATAGGCAAAGCTGTGTGGAGACAAATCTGCAGATAGGAGTTGAGGCTGCCTACCGATTTTTAAACTGTAAACGGAAACTGGTGGAGAAATGGTAAAGATTATCCATTTCTGTGAAACAGTTCTCACTGTTAAGCGTGAAGGGAGTTAGCTGCCGTTAACCTCCTGCGTAGGAGCTTATAACTGATGGTGCAATAACAGTAGCTATCTTGAGAATCGTGTGGCCTTGAGGAAAAAGAGGTAATTGCTTCGTGTCTTTGGCTTTCCTTCTGTGCAGTGGTGCCTTTTGCGGCGCTGCTCAAGGGTCTGCTGTTGAGGTGCAAAGGAGGAGGGCCGTTGGGCACGCAGTGCCTTGGCAGCGCGGGGACATCTCGCCGTCCCGTACCTGAGGTACACTTGGCAAGGCAAGCCAGCTCGGGCACGGGCAGGGACACGTTCGGTGTGTGGCTGATCTGAGAGCAAATTAGATTCTTGCTCTGGTTGTACAAATGTGTGTCTCGTGGGACGTTCAGATGGGCTTTTAAGATTTCGTTCTTCTCCAACTACCTCTTCCTGCATCAGGCTTCCTAAGAAATAAGGGTGCTTAAGATTTTGATCTCTAGCTGTTTATGGGGCACCCAAGTTTGCTGCCATCACAAAATGACCTGTGTTTCTTGGGGCTATTTGAAAAAACCACCTGGAAAAATTCAGCCTCATCCAAATGCCAAGTTGCATGCCTGGGGTAACTAATCACTTTTTTAAAAATGAAAATAATAATTTTCACTTAGAAGCCTACCTCTTTTAGTGTTTTACAGCTGTTTGTATAATGTTCAACTCCTTATTTTCCATAGACCTCAAAGTCCTTCATAGACTTGAGTATGCTTTGCTAGCATGGAATAGAGTCATTTCGTATCAACTTTTTAAGTGGCATTTTATTAGGAGTAGGAGGTATTCATAACTTTTCCATTTGAGGCTCTGAGGAAGCATTAGACCAGCAATTTTAAATTGTGGAAGTGCAGTTTCCCCAGGATATATACAGTGAATAGTTTGGGGTTTAGTTTTTTTGTTGTTGTTTTAATTCTGCCATGTAGCCTTATAAGCAGACTGAAGCCTTGAGGTTTTTATTATCATATGTGGCTGAGGAAAAGCACATGTGTGAAATCCCAAATTATTTGCCCTTTTCCAATATTGGTCTTGAGAGCTGGGTGAACACATGGACTATAAGATTCTTTGGATACTTAATGGAGTATTTTCCTTTTTGGAACACCATTTTCTGTTTGGAACAAGGAGATCCTCAGGTGCTTTCAGTGGGATCTTAGTGTCAATAGAAATCTCCCAAGAAACAGCACTCCAGTAAAGCTTTTGAAACTGGAAGCTCTTTTCTTTTGTGAGATATCTGGCTCAACGTACTAAATTACAGGCAAGAGAGCATTGCGAAGCTAAAGTTTTTAGTGCCCATAGTAAGCCCTGGGTTATTCTCCTTCTTCCCCTACGATCCCACAAACACACAGCTGGGGGAATTGGCGGTGGGCATCACGGATACCACATAGTGTTAGGGAGGGGAATGGATTGATCAACTTTGTTCCTCTCCTCTCCTTTTTTTTTTTCCTAAAGAAATGTTGGTCCCTAATGGTTTGTGAAGGTATCTACACTTGCAAGGAAGGAAACGTCTTTTTTTTTTTTTTTTTTTCTTTCTGAGTGAAAGTTAACTGATAACTGCTGTTCCTCTGTCTCCAGCACCATGCTGAGGTAATTATTAGCATCTAAATTCCCCATTCCATAACAGGTGGGGTTTAGTGAGCTGCCATCCCCATTAGTTGCAGAAGCCTATTCAAGTACTACCCGACTTTGCTTTGTATGCTCTGCTGAACATGGCGAGGCCCAGAAGATGTTATTTTTGGGTGCATTGAGGAACCTGTGTAGTGACCACAGAAACAAATAGCATACGCACCCACTGACCTTGCTGTTACCAAGTGACCTTCCTCTCCCAAGCACACATGACTAATCACATCTACAGAGAGCTGCGCAGAGGTAAGCTCAGTGGGAAAGAGAAAGTGGACCGACACAGATGTTTTGCGAGCCGAGTTGCATGGTCACCCATGTCAATCAGGCTACAAATAGTGAAAGCTTCTGTGTTTTACATGCGTGCCTAAATCTAATGGCTGCTTGCAATTGTGTTTACCTGTCTAGATGGGTGTTTGTAATGCAGATTACATTCAGAACTACAAATGCCAAATATTTAAAATCTTTCTTTTTCAGTCGCTTGTGCATAACACAGACTTTCTCATTATCTGTTTAAATAAAAAGCACAATCTAGTTATTTGCAACATTTTCTTTCATGGAAGTAAGAATGCAAAGTTGAAAGAACACGTGATTACTTAAAATGTTGTTGGCTTCCCTGTTGAAGTTGTAGGGCTAAAGCCAAAGAGGTGCTTAAAGATTTAAACTTACATTGAATAGGATTTAAAAGCTAGATTCCCAAATACCTTTTGGGGATTTGTCCCTAAAACTTTTAACAGCAGTCTCCATGTTCATCTTCACAGTTCGTCACAGCTGAGAAAGCTAGAAACTATCTCTCTGTGTGAAAGCATAGAGGTGAGAGCAGAAGAATGCACAAATTAAAGGGATGCCGTAAAATTGTTACACTGATTTTTACTACCCCGAGGTGAAGTTCTCCCTGCTCTTTGCCCAGAAGCCTGGGGGGGGGGGGAAGAGGAGGTGAGGCCAGAGTCTGCGTCCTCAGCAACGCGGGCTTCTCCTCAAAGCCTTCTGCAGTCACCTGCCTCCGCGGAGCCTGACCGGAGTCTGGGTATTTCTTGCTGGGTGAGGTTCTGCCTTGTGACCATTCGGGGCATGTCCACCCAGATATCCTAAGATAGAGCTGCTGGAGTCTTAGTTACGAGGTGTGCAGCACTGGAGGGACTCTGTAAACAAAGTCCCACCACGTCTCCCAGAGGAGAGACTGGCTTCGGCATTTCCAGGACCTGTGTACATTTTTGACCTGCTGGTTTTCACACCTCCCTGCCCTGGTCATTACCAGGGGAGCATTGCGCAGATCTCTGCTGAACCACTTGTAGGGCAGATACTACCAAGCACAAGCTGCTTGTGTCACTGTGCGAGGGAAAAGCGTTGGTGGGGATTTTTGTGTGGAGGTGCTTCCCCCCCCCGCGCCTATCCCCTACCTTCTTCACTGTCCTGGAAGTTCCCTCCAGTAACTGGGCAACATCACCTGGCATCGACTTACACTGAAATTACATTTCCTTCACCTTCTATTAAGGACTTCTTTCTGCCACTAGTAGGTTTTTAGCCCATACCTCTTCCTCCACAGTTTAAGATTTCTTCTGAAGTTCCTGTATGGGGATGAATGTTTGATCCGCTATCAGCCTGCCTTCCAGTGTGTGTCCTCTTTAATTCCTCTCCCACTGCTTGAGTTTTTGTAACTAATGTTTCTACTAAAACATTGGAAGAGGAAGGGGATGACCAAAAAAATCCTCTTTATTCAATTCTTTTTTTTAAATTGTGTTCCCTTCAATATCTAAAATGTTCTGACTCACAAGGGGACCATTTAATTGCACATTTTCTTTGGTATCTGTGAGAAAACTTGATCAATCAGTCCAAATCTAGACCAAGATGATGCTTTCCATGCTTTTCCTGAGCACCCTCCAGCCAGCTGAGTCTTTCCCCTCTGAAGACCACAGGCAGAGTTGTCAGGCAGAAGAGGCTGAGGCTGGGCTGCCTCTCTGGCTTCAGAGCTGGAGAGCAGCATCCCTGGCAGCGAGGCAATCAAGGGAGTCATGTGGAGAAGCACCAAGGTTTATTTTTCTAGTATATGCTGGGGTTTGGTTTTGTTCCGGGTTTTGGGCTCGCTTTCTTTGCGTTTCAAGAGTTTGCTTTGCCTTGGGATTCGGACCACTGTGGTAGCACTAAGGTGAAATGAAAGGTTGCAGTTCATGTCTGAGGTTTTCAAACAAAAAGGTTAAATGGTTTATTTGTCCCTTTTACTTTTCCAAAGGCCTGCAATATATTTTCACGAAGGTGTTGTATTTTATGCTAGAAGAGAATACTTGTGATTTTCTGAATGCAGCTTTTGTGGTGGATTCTGCTACCTCCTGAAAAGGAACCTCTTCAGTTTTACTGACAGTAGGAAGCAGCTGTACATGCTTTGTGTTTTTTTCCCTGTCTGTGGGAGCCTGCTTCTATAGAAATAAGCGGGAATTTTCCCATTGATGTTGGCAGGAAGGATGATCAGACTAATGCAAAGCTTCTGCGGTAGGGATCCTTAGTGGTGTTGGGTCCTTTTGATGTAAAGCATCTGGCTTTGTGAAGATCCTATTCCATAAAATCCCTGGCAATGAGAATGGTGAGTTCTGGGTGCAGTATGATGACAAAAAGCACATTTCTCCTCTGTGGCAGAAACTTTGAAATTGTTGGCACAGAGAGATTATTGTTAGAAATTCTAGAAGACAGAGGGTGTAAAAACCTGCAAGAGGTGAAAACCCCACATAGCTGATGACTATTTGCATTATGTGAACACTTAACGGCATGGAGTGGGTTTAGCAGAAGCAAAAGTCATCAGGAGCACTGAAGGTTTGGCTGAAAGTGGGTATAGCACTGACATTCCAGAGATTTAGTACCTGTGATTTAACTTGCTCGACTCACCCAAGTCTAAAGTATAGAGTTACAGCTTTTTAATGCAATGTGGAAGATCAGTTTTCAGGTTTTAAAAATAAAGTATAAAAGCTCTCTTTTTTCTTGAGTGTATTCATTTAACATCAGTTTATTTTGTGCCTGTGGATGTGTTTAATAAAAATTCTGCATCTCCTAGAGGAAGAAAATAGAACTTGTCAAAGTTCATCTGTGACAGCACTTTTTTGTGGCTTACTGAATATAAAGGACTAGTAGATAAATTCAGTCATTCAGAGCCTGAAGAGGCTAATACTTCAGTTTCCCCAGACATCTTGCTCTTTCAAGTCCGAAGCTTCAAGAAAGGTTATTTGCTGTGTTTTCTATATACAAGTAAGTAGAGGAGACCTGATAGGACTGTCTGTGCAAGATGTGTCAGCTGGAGCATTGCTGTATTCATCTTCAGTGCCAAGCAACTCCAATTACTCTTTGGTCAAACAAACTTTTTATCCATTGAGGTGCAGTCATTTGCCAGAGCTACTTGCAGTCATGTGGCAGAGGGGGCACAATTAGTACATTGTAGAAATGATTTTATTTTTTTAATGGTGTATGCTATGGAGATGTAATGGAGCCCTGCTGGCAGTGGTCTGAGGAGAAGTTCAGGGCCAGGGTGAGGATTTGCCAGATCGTAGCAGAGCACTTGAAATTCTCCAACCAGCAGGAAGGAAAAAGTGTGCATGAGAGAGCCCGTGGGAACTGTATTTTGGTTCAGCAGTGTCCGTTAACATTGTCAAACTGCCTGTCTCAAACTGTTAAGACTGATAAACTGCCAGTAATTATAATTTAGAAAATTAGCAACTGCCAAGACCACCACGCACATCACATGTGTTGGTTGGACTGGTTTGAAATTACTTGGCTTTAAAAAAAAAAAAAAAAAAAGAAAGCAAGCAAAGAAGAATTCCTGAGCCTGCTTCTGTTCCAAGAATAGCATTGAGTTTTGACACATGACAGTTGGTGCTGGCAGTAGTTATTTTTGTTGTTCAGAGTAGGCTTGGGGGGTGCTTTCTTGGAGTGCGTCACTACTGCTGTTTACCTTTTGGGTAACAGGGCTACTGAGACCTCTGACTATCTGCAGCAAATCTAAATAAATAACTGAAACTAGTGGGATCTCCCTTTCCTTCCTTGCCTATGAGACTGGGCAGAGAGACAATTAAAAATACCGGTTGCCAGAAGGAAAACTTTCTTGTTTTGCAGTTGATTTCCAGCCACTGTAAAGAAACAGATAGAGAGTGGAAGGGCTGAGCAGGGCAGGGGACGAGCTTAGAAGCAGCTTTGGCTGGACACCACCATCGCTTTATCTCCTCCCGAACAGCCCGTATGCAGAAACTGTGGCTTGAGGCAGCGCGAATGTCATCCGTTTCCTCCTGAAGGAACCTGAATGCAGCCATGGCCAAGAGCTAGGGACACAACCGTATCACACAGCCATTGCTAGGAAGGGAGGTGAGGGTGGTGAAAAGGCTGCGTGGAAGCTTGCGTGATGTTTTTCATGCAGAGGTTTGTGATTTGGTCAGTCATCGACAAATATGTTGGTGCAAAGTCTCTGAGTCAATGACCTGTGAGTCTGAAGGACTCCAAGCTTGAGTTGTCAGACAGCTCAAGAAAATACCACTTACATTTTAGAGTGTGTACTTTTCTACTTGTATTGAGTGCAAGGATGTTAAAATTCTGGGTGGTCTCTGCTTTTCTCTCCTGGTTCAAGACAGGTTTTCTGGGGCGACATAGCCAACCTCCAAAGTTCTGCTTGCGCTCGCTTTCCTGCACAGCTCACCTACTGTTTCAGAATTTAAACCCAGACATTTCGGAGTGATTGATTTTAAACTCCAGTGTCTTCAGGACCCAGCAGTCAGTGCAATGTAACCAACAGGCAAATCCGTTGAACTGAGGTAGTGAAGAATTGCAGCAGAACAGCCTCTGCAGCTAAGGGATAGGAACAGCTCAGGGTTTTCCTTCATCAGCACTCTCAATTTGTATTGGATCTGCACCTTTACAAAAAGTGATAGCATATATCAGTTTAATCTAACTCTTTGTGGAATACGGAAGGAGAAATTCCTCTTTTTAAATAATATTTCAAGTACTGTGAAGCAAGATGCTTGCTTATGACTTGGAAAGTACCAGATATTATGTCATGAAAATACAAGGAAAACATATTGCATTTCATTATTTCATCGATGTGAACACTTTACTGTGTCTAATTCTGTTAATCTAAAATTATAAACAAACTTACCCTGATATAATCTAATTTTCATTATAGACACCAAATGCTATTATGTTGGGCAACAAATTGGCTTAAGATAATTCTGTCTTTAGAAAATAAGATTGTAATCAACAGATTTATAGTTTAATAAACTCTCATGATATATGTATACCCTGTAGCTTTTAGAGCTTTATTTTCAGTTCAGGGTTCCCATTAGTCTAATTTAGGTTTATTGGTACAATCATTAGATTTAAGATACGCTTTTTTTTTAACCAACGAAGAGTGTCAGTATGAGATACGGGAAAGAAGCAATATGAGGGAACCATCTATGAGGGATTTTATTGCAAAGCTGTTGATGGATGAGATTTAGGGGCAAGGGTATGCAATGAGATCCTGTGTTTTGTCTAGAGTCTGGGAAGGGCAGAGGACAGTGAGGATGTGTAGGGTCCCAACTGGAAAAAGTGAGGTTATTTTAGTCTGAAATAAAGCTTTTGCCAAAAAAATAAAAACTTTTTGTAGATCAAAATTTTTCTTTCTTTCTTTCTTTTCTTCCCCTCTAGTCAGGTCTAAACTGTAATCTCTGAAGAGTGGGGTACAGCTTATTGGCCAAGCAGCTCTGGTCTCAAGATTTAAAAGCCCAGCGGCAGAATTCTCCCAGATACGAATGTAGAGAATTAATTGCATCTTATTTGTGGAAATATTTAAACAAAAGGAATTTATGGGTTTGTTTGCACGGGTGTGTGTGTTTTAGTTTCTGATTTATTTGTTTATCTACTTTTTTTGTACTTTGAAACAGCAAATCTGGTCTGGTTTGCTTTTTTTCCAAACCAGCTTTTTGTTTTATTAAGAAAAGTCACGTGCCTGCAGCTCACTCAGCTTCTTGTCTGAGCAAACTTGTAGAAATAATTAATTAAGCTTGGGTAGTAAGCAGACCGTGGATCTGGGTCATTTGTAACAAATAGGTGAGATTTTGTGTGATGATTTTGCAAACCTGGTAAGGTGTGTATACAGGGGCGCGGGTTTCTGGCTGGCTGGCTGTGCGCGATCAGGATTTCAGAGGGTGCACGAAACGTGAGGATATGTGAGCGCGCTCCGGTTTGGGATCTTCCGAAGGGCTGGCTGGTGAGAGACCGGCATCCCTCCCTCCTGGTTTGTCCCTGTGCTGTGGTCTTCCCTAGGCGTACTGGGATGAATGTTGGCTAAGAGCCTGTAATTAAACACATGTGGAAGAGCAGTCCGTCTCGGTGAGGCGCGTCCGTCGACAGGATGGGAAGAGCTCGGGGCGGCGAGCAGCGGGGCCGTGGCTGTCCACCCGGGGGGGCCAGGGCAGGCCAGTGTGGGTGCACGGGGGCTCAAACCACGAGTGACCTTTTGTGCCAGGCGCAGGGAGACCTTCTCTCCAGTATAAGGAGGAGGCGGCAGGAGCAGCTTCCCTTTCCCCGTGCCCCCCCCCCTTCCTTCACCCATGCTTTTGGAGTAAAGAGAGGGTTTCTCCGGTTAGAAAGCTGCGTTTCACGAGGACAGGAACCAAGAGACAGCTCATTTCTATGGAGAGTTGCTATAAATAGCTTGCTCTGTTAACATAAATTCTTTCACTAAGTGAATCCTACAAACAGGGGTTTGTTCCAAGCCTACAAAATGCTTTGTGTGCCCTTCTCACTTTGTACGTGCCTGTTCAGATGCTGGCACTTCCCCTCAAAATGAGAGGTGAGCCTGGCACTTGCAGGGTGACACTGCTCGGTTGATGGAGTGACGGAGTCAGCCTTCATACACAGACCTGTTACAGCTTTAATTTTTTACATCATTGATAGCAAAAGGTCTGCTGGACATTTTTAAGGCAAGTAGGGCAGAACTTGCTGAAGTCCACACTCACCGGTGTTTAAACCTTCAACTAGGCTGCAGTGTTTTCTACTGCACTGCTCTCTGCTAATGCTTGCAGTCGGTCTGGGTCAGAAGCTGTGGCTACTGCAAGCCTTGAAAGCTTCACAGGGCTTTTAGGAAGGTTGTAATTGCTCCGCTGTGAATCCTAGAGTGAGAAAGAGCTCGCCCAGGAGGAAAAAGCCTTCTGCTACTGCTAGTGCAGTAAGAAACTCTGTGGACATAAACAGTCCCAGCTGTATGATATGCATCTGTCACTCTGCAGAACTGCAGCTTTTTATTTTCTTCCTCTCACATAGTCCTGGAAGCCCTCTCCCTTGGAGAAGATTTGCTGCTTCTGGTAGAACACAGTTCTGCATTTGACGATCTGATGCTCAGTCCACGTCCCTTCCCCCTCTTCTCATGAAATGGCAGCCAGCGAGCTGTTGAAATTTTAACAGAGCTGAAAGATGTGACCCAGAGGTGTCTGTCTGGAAAAGGGAAGTGATTTGGAGTTCAGGCAGTTGATAGAACACACGTGTTTATGAGGAAGCATGCTCTCTCCTACTTTCTGGTTTTTTTTTAAAATGCATCTGTCTGCTTGTGGAGACTGTACTGTTTTCACGCATGTATGACAAGGTCAAATACAATTCCCTTTCTTGATACCCTTTTGTGCGTGAGGTGCTTCAAAGTACTTGCTATAGCTGTATGTCCGCGTAGGTGGGTTAAAAGTGGAGTAAGCAGTGGACAGGCATGTATGTACCATGGGGAGAGGAAGCAAACCAAATAAACTGGTTGTCGTCCAAGGTGAATAGCGCGGTGCGTGGCGAGAAGGGCACGTTGATGTGGCAGACAGCATTTCTGCGTAGGCTGTCAGCTGCAGTGCCAGTGGCTTTGTGGGACTGTCATAGTCCCAAATCCTGTTGACACTTTGCCATTAGATGTAAGACTATATGCAAGAGAAATGAACTTGACGTTTTTGGCATGTACAGTTTGGTTTTAAAATATGTCTATTGATTAGCTGTTGCTGATGCTGTTTACTGGTGAAATCTTCACAACTGGCCCTTGCAGTGGCTCCTAGATTGTGCAAATGGTTTTTGGAGGGGAAATTAATTAGTTTGTTTGCATACTCAAAAGAAAAAGAAAAAAGCCTCGCCTCTTTGTGGTTCTGAGGCATGCATTCCTCTTTTTTTTCCATAGGATTGTTATGGATATGTACTTCCAGGGATCGTACCATCAGCCTGTACCATTCATACATTTTGCAGAGTTCATAATCGAATGCGTTTGCAGCTGAAAAGTGGCACACGTGCTGCTCTGAATGCTCCTTCTCAGATGTCTCCTGCTTCTGGTAACCCATATTCTGCAGCTGGAGGCTGCGCTCCGGGCACCGCATGAATGGCACGTCTTGTGTTTCAGCGACGCGGAGTGAACTTGATTCTAGGTCAAAATCAAATGTGACATTTCCTAAATGTGCGAGTCCAAACTAGTTACAGCACTAAAAAGCGGAGCCTGTGAGTGCTTTCTGTGTGTTATTTCTCAGTGATTTATGGTCTATTTCACTGCAGGCAGGTTGAATGTGCTTTTATAATCCTGATTACACCTGCAAAACTGAGAGGAGTGAGGAAAGAAACCAGTGCCACCTCATCACTTAGGGGTGCAAAAAGACTTACCCTTACAGTACCGAAAATCCGCTTTTCCCGTTCCAGGGTGAGGGTATCCAGTTTACGGGCAGTGGCCTAGATAAGATCTGCCGGCGCAGCTCCTCAAATCTGCAGTCTGCTCCTCCCTGCTCCGCTCCTCTTCCCCAAGGTCCTCGCAGGCACAGCAAGAGCCGGCAGTGACCCAGATGCACCACTATGGAAGTGCCATTTGTTTCCAGCACTCGGCGTGCTGGCAGATTTGACACATGGCTACACACGCGTCCGTTACTGGACCAAAATACACATCCCCAGTATTGTAACGGGTGTTGTAGCAGCGAAGCGACCGCTGACGGGGCCGGTAGCTGCTTGCACATCCCATGAGGCGTGTGAGTGCATGGGACGCTCGTCCTCCGAACGTAGAAGGATTTGATGAGCTGCAGGATGTGGAAGCTGGCTACGACAATCATTTTCAGATTTTTTTTTTTGACTGCTTAAACTTTCCAGGGGGTTAACAGGCAAGCGTTTTGCTACTACATGCTTTGTTACCTGTCATGCTGTGAAAAAGAAGTAAGGGGAAAGGCCTTGTTCCACTTCTGGTTTTGGCAGGGAGTGCAGGGCTGTGTTCTTTCTCTTCTCCTATTCTTCTGACTACAACTTTGTTTCAGATTCCTTTGCCTACAGACAGAACTATTACATTTATGTATGTAATTATGTATTTATATACAAATATATATATAAAAATCATCATAGAGTCATAGATATGTATCTATACTTATATATGATTCTTAAGACTGGAACAGAAAATTAGTCTTCTCTCTCCTTGTCCAAGCTATAACCTCAATTAGTCTTTCTTCACGACTTTGTGGATTCCAAGCCATCAAATCTCATTCAGCATGGCTAAACAGATACCCGTGGATACATCCCGTCCTCCCTCGCCCCGTTATCACCCACCTCTGTTGCCATGGTAAGCACCAGTGTCCCTCAGTCAGTCCAAAATCTGTCCATCTCCCAGTTCCCTCTGTCCTTACTCCGAGATCAGCTGATTCTTCCTGCATACTGGCTTTTAAGAAATGCCCTGTGCTAGCCAGACCACACAGCTGAAATTCACACCTAAGTTCTCATTTGATGTGTTGAATGAATGCAACATCCTTTTCTCTCGCCTCTTTGAATTATAATTCTGTCTGTGCAGAACATCTTTGCAAAAGGAATTTTTTCAGCTTCCTCATTTTTTTCAACAGCGTAACTGGCTCTATGCGTTCCTTTACTGGCTCCTTCTTTATTCAGCACAAGGTGCTCGTCTTTGTCACCAAAGCCTCTCACTCCCTCACTACTTTCTGTCTGTCAGCCAGTTCCAAGAGGGCTCCTCCAGCTGCCCGCAATGCTGGTCTCTCCAGTGCGCTCAAGCTGCTTTCTAACAAGCAGTTAGGGGTTTTCTGCTGACCTAACCCACCCCGTTAATGTTGGCAGGACTACTTTCTTCTAGTCCTTTAGGACTCTCCTTTAAAACACTTTTTTCTTTTTTCTCCCCCCCCCCGGGGATGCAGGCGATGCAGAATCCCTGCCTCAGGCAGTTCACCACCCATCTTTCACTTTTGGAGTGCAGTTCTCTTTTACAAATAGTAAGCACTCGTTAGAGGAATTTTAGACCTTATGGAGATTAAGGCCTTAACCAGCATCTTCTGTCATTGCAGGCTTTTAAAAATAGGCTTGACATGCATGGTAAAAGCAGCGTTGTAACCATGGCAATGCAAGGAAGGCAGGGTTTGCAGGCAGGGATCTTTTACTAGACCAACTGGCGTGGCAGAGGGCTGGACCAGGGCAACACGGGGCTGAGATTTCAGGCTAAGGCAGGCACTCGGACACCAAAGCAGATCTGTTTTCCTGCAGCTGGGTGGCCTAATAAAAAGAATAACATAAGTGCAGTTGATCCTGCCTTGAGCGGGGAAGCAGCCTTAGATGGTCATTTAAGGTCCCTTTTAATACTGTCGCTCAGTTGTAATAGGGAGAGCCGACTTCTCTGCGTGCTGTGTGTCCGAGCATATGCTGATATTCTGCTGATACCAACAGAAGGTCTCCGAATATCAAGAAACCAGAATATCCTCATTAGGGATCTGCTTGGAGGATGTGAGAGTAATATATTGCTCTTTGAACAGGGGCTGGCTTTGTGCAGCAGTAAAACACAAATATTAAACAGGAAGCCAATGACACTTCTGAAACATGCCTGAGACGGCAATCCAGATGCTGTTTGGGGGTATAGTATAGCCCTTAAGCATTATGTCTACGCTACTCTTTTTTTTTTTTTTTTTTTTTTTTTTTTTTT
>JAVJGG010000013.1:24578359-24589776 GCA_035590195.1 Aviceda cuculoides
TTGTAAGTAATCAATTGAAAATCCTCCTCTCCTTGGTACATGCAACAAGAGAAAGATTTAGACTAGTGCTAAATACGCGTTTGAAGTTTTCTTGTTACCTTAAAACTAGCTGCGACATTGTAGTTTCAGACTTGCCTAAATTACTTCTGATTAATGTCGGTTCCTTGCAATACAAGTATCAATGTTCAGATAATATTATGTAGTAGTTGCAGGTAATGCTAGAGAGGAATAACCAGCTTCAAGGTAGCTTCAGAAATGGCTTCCAATACTAACATGAGGAAAAATGTATTGGATGGTTAACAATATTGTTCTTGGATGCTGTAGAAGTATGCAAGAAATGGTACAGCTGGTTCTTGGAAAGGTGAGATTATAGCCAAGATTTAAGAATTCAGACTCCTTGTGCAGCTATGATAGATGACTTGTGTACTTTCCCTCTCAAACAGGAGATAAATTTGTCTCTGAGGACTTAATGTAGTATGCTTGATTTTAAAAGTGCTTTGGAAATAAAAAGCACAAAGTGATTTGAAGAAGTGCTGTGCTACTTAACAGCATTTCTTATTACAGCAATTCAGAAGTGTTGCTAATAAGATATCATTTCCTGTCCTTCCAATTAACATTCCTTTCTACTTGATCTACCATTTTATTACCTGATAGTATAAGGAAATACCTTGCATTTCATCACCATGAAAGACTTATATCAGGCTCTGTGATGTTACATTTAAGAAAGTACATAATATTGCCCCCACATTTGCTTTCCACAAGAGAACGTGGTTCTCTTTCTGTGGTGCAATGACTTTTTCAGAATGCTTTCTTTTGAGTGCCTGGTAATACCTAGTTACTGATAAGGCTTTTTTTTTTTTTTTTTTTTTTTCCCCAGTTACTTTGCAAACTGGGCTGGAGAATTCACCCAGTTCATTTTAATCCCGGTTGCTTCCCCAGCCCAGTTTGCTGCACAGGCGTTTGTGCTGGGGTGAGGGAGGGAATGCTGCTGGGGCCGCGTCCAGAAGCTCCGCACCAGTGCCCGGGGGGGCTCGGCCCCTTTTGGCAGCACTGCTGGCCCCGTCTTTCAAGTATTCATGGGACCGGCAGCATGGAGTACAGAGTTTCCCTTATTTGTCGCTTCTCTGGGGAAATTATTAAATCAGTCTCTTGGTGTAGAAGAAAATAATGAGCTAATCCGGAGTCGAGGTGCTATTGGATTGTTTTGGACCTGGCTCGTCTCTTAAGCTCCTAACTTTTCTGCATGCAGATGTTATCCAATTAGTTCAGAGGCAGAAGTAGAGCTTCTTGACTTGATTTTTTCTTTCCAGGCCAAATGCCTCGAAGCTAGGGAGGGAAATGGATGGCACTGGAATAATAACCACCTTCCCTGAACCTGAGCAAAGCAGTTAATACCCATCTTTTTTTCAGTGTTTTCTCAAATTCTGCCAAGTTGTACAAAAGGTGTTGGGTTTTTTTTTTCTTTATTCCTTGATATTCCCAGGCTTTTTTCTCAACCACTGAACAAAGAAAGCAAGCAGGGGAGAAGACGCTTTCATTTGTAGTTTTGTGATTAAAAATGTCTATTCCTAAAATCTTTCACAACAGCCCCTTCTGATTTGTAATGCTTTATTTTTTTTCTTCTCTCTCCACTTTGAACTCTGCACCCAAAATTAAGTCTCAGCCTTATGAGATCAGAGGTCTGCTTCCTAATCAGGTTTTAGAGCAGTGTAATCCAGTTGCCATGTTTTAAGGAGGATTTATTTGGTGATTCTTCGATAGAAATTGTCTTTTCCTAGCTACTTTTCATGTAACCATGATCAGTAAAAGTACTTTGACCCAAGAAGCCATTCACCTTTCCTTTCCTGTGGATGCCTACAGCATCCTTCAGGAGAGGTGCTGGTCCAAAGATCTGCTGCTTCTGCAGCTGAGGCAGGTTGCCGCCATCAATAATGCAGGGCTCCAAGTCATCTGTGTATAGCGCTAAAGTTACTCATCCAGCAGTAATTTCACAGATGCCTCTCTCGCGGAAAATTCAGCCACGTACTTGGGAGGTAATGGGAATTTAAAGCAGTGCAAATTCAGTCTGGCTTTGCTGGTGTGGACACCTGGGCACTGAAACGTGTGTCCTTCTCCATTTGCTGTACAGTTACGGCTCCCAAACCTGAACACCAGCAGAATCTTAACTCCTCCATCTTCTAGAAGTTTACAAACCAAATGTTTTAACATCATTGTTAGTCTGTGCTCCGTGAATTGTTCTTTCAAAAATTTTGCCTCGAGGAAAAATAAGGAGTAGTTGTCATTTGAAATTTACTCAGGGTTGGCAAAATGATGGCATTTGTCACTTCTGCTCTCTGTCTTCTTCAAACTGGCCCTAGTGTGTGTCAAACTGGATATTGTGTTGACTTACTTCTTCTCCCTCTTTGTTCTTCTAGAGAACGTTGAGTAATTAATATAGTATAAAAATGTAGTGTGGCGCAAACCCTTTTTTTTCCTTTGTGTAGCTTTCAAACAAGGAGGCTGTTGAGAGCCATACGTGCATCGTATTTCAAAAGCAGTCTGTTAAAGCAAAATCACTAAGAGATACTGCATTGATCAATTTTTTTAGGGCTGGATCTAAAATAATTGGCACACTTGCTGTATGCTGCTGCGCGTTTCATGTTGTTGACCTTGTCTCCCTGAAGTCTGAATAGCTGTCGTGTCAGTGACAGTGATGCGTCTGAACAGTCTGAGGGAGTCCTGCAACTATTTAAATATTTTGCATAATACCAGTGGAATTTAATAATTAGTTGTGAAAGTTCACATCCAATTACCTTCTTCCCTAAAACAGGAAAAATGGTGGAAGTTTGGTGATAAATGCTAGCAGAGTGAGAAAGAAGTGTAATGTAATTTGTGGTGTTCCAGTCACTAATTTTTTCTTTTCCTTTCTCTTATTTTACAGGGCATGTTTTCGAGCTGTGTTTGAGGAAATGTGGTGAATGTAAACTTGCTCTGTTTGGGGGGCAAATTCTGGTAAGTGGTGCCATCTTGATCAATTTTGGTTTCCAATGAGAATTTCAGAAAGATTGTTTTAACTTTCTTCAGTTTTAATTTTTCTACCTGATGGGAAATACAGAGACGTAGTTGATTATATGTGTTTTTCTTCCTCTGGTATGGAGACTCGCAGTATGAGAAGCATTGACAGAAAACAGCATGCTAGGCCTGAGGGCAAGGAATGTAGTTTCATTTGCTCCAGTGGCATCTGCTTATTGTGTCTGTAGCTGTTGTATTCTGCTGAAGAGTGGTTGAGCTAAAACCTAAAGTAGAAGAAACACAAAGCCCTAATTTAAAAACAAGGGAAACAAAAAAGCATGGTAGTGGTATAAAAAAACAGGAGCAAAAATAACGTAGAGAGAGCACGTACTTCCCAAAGTGGTGGGGGTGTCCGGTCACTCTGAAATCTTTCCATCCATTCCCAGAACGTCCGACTGGCACGATTGCCTCTAGCCACCACATGGAGCTAGGATGGTTTGCTTACGCCTGGGAGATAAGGAGATAGCTAGTGCTCCTGTGAGCTCCACCAGTTTTCCTATGCCTCTTTTCCATCCCACACGACAAGCTTTGCTGCTTCTCCGGTTGCTGTGTCCGCAACACTTCCAGAGGCACCAGCTTCCTACAGCCTTCTGGTCCTGCGGTGCTATGGGAATACGGCACGTCATGTGTGGTGTGTCCATGCTGCCGAGCTGTGCTGCTGTGAGGGGAAGGAGGTGGAAAAGAATGGGAGGTAATTAGTGACATGCCCCGACTAGTGGGAAGTAATCCAGAGAAAACTCTTCCAACCTGAAAAAAAAAGCGCAGCAGATCTGGAGCAGTTTTTAGGGTCATCTTGCTTTCCCCTCTAGGAGACTGTCAATATATGCAATTCTGGCTGGTGCCAATCAATCGCCATTGCCCTGGGGAAAAAAATACCAGCAGAAGATTGTGTCCCTTCTTTCCCTTGGCCGAGCAGGGTACTGGACTGGTATTTTTTCTTCAGCCCGCATGTGCAGATTGCAGATGAAAACTGGCTTACTCTCCACTGGCAGAAGACTTCAGAGTCGGATAGCCTGCAGGGTAGAAAACTGAAAATCAAAGACTGGCTCTGTGAGAACCCTTGTTCTTTTCTGCCATTTAAAAAAAACAGATGTTGTTACATGATACAGAAAGATCTGGATTAGCTAGCAGATGTTTAAATGTAGATGTTTAGCCTTCTGCAGAAGTATAGTCTTAAAGATAAGAAAAGATAACATAACCAAGATCAGAATTTTACTAAGATGGCCAAATGCACGAAAAATCCTGCACAACGGCACCTGGGTAAACCCCACTGTAGCTCATTCTTTTAAGCCATTTTCTCTCTACAGTTTGGCTTTTCTAGCAATTGGGCATGTTTTAGGCTTGCATCTGTATCCATATACTGGGAAATACTAACAACAATTATTTAACTAGAATTTAGTTGTAGGGCCAAAGATGAGCCGCATACGAGCAGCATGAGCTCATTAGTCCACAAGATTTTGTGCTGACTTCTGTTACTGCAAAAGAGGATAGGATCCGTATCTAGTTTTCTTTTTGGTGTTAGTAATGATACTTTGATCCTAAAAGTTGTCCAGTGTCCTTACAGATTGGCTGATCTTTGTGGGGGATGTGACCAAACTATGGTGCTCACAGGTCAAGGAGTAGAGTCATAATTCAGAAATAGTGATGCCATGTAACACAAGAAAAAAACAGTTTGTTGGCAGACCTGGTAGTCAGATTGTTGTGTTTTAATTTCCCTTCAAAGATGCATCAGCTGATACCAGCCTAGTCTCCATGGGTAGCCTTAATAAAAGGGCATAGTTCAAGGGCGGCAAGAGGAAAGAGATAGAAGTCTGTTTCTTAGAATCATAGAATAATTTTGGTTGGAAGAAACTGCCAGTTGTCATCTTGTCCAAACCCCCACTTGAAATAGGTCCTATTAGGTCAGGTTGCTCAGGGCCTTGGTTTTCAAAATTCAATGGGATGCCAAACCTGGAAACTCTACAGCCTCTCTGGGCACCTGTTCCCGTGTCTGACCATCCTCAGAGTGAAAAAGTGCTTCCTTGTTGCTTCTTGTTGTTGCTCACTGACAACCAGTGCAGACTTTGCATCTCCTCTGCCTGTGAGAGAGGAGTCTTGGAGAAGACCCCAAAATAGGGGAAGCTGCTTCTTGTGGCTCCAAGGAAGTATGGGCTCACACAGATGCAGTGAATTTGCTAGTGGGGTGAAAAAAAACCATAATCTGGTTCACAGAGGTTCTACTTGGGCGATGTTTCTCAACCTATAGTTCATGTTCAGTCTAGGAGAGCTTGGCTGCTTGACTTGGTTGAATCTCAAAACTTGGGAGAAGGTCAGCTGACAAACTGATGCTCCTGAAAACTACCTGTTCTCCTGACTTGCTTAGAGATATAAGCCAATGAAAAGAGACAGTTCTCACTGCTGGACTGTAAGAATCCTGGAATTTCTTCAAGCCAGTCTGGAGCTGGCTTTGTACCACTCCGTGCTCCAGGATTTTGCCCTAGAATTTAATATTGTTTTTCTGGAGCCATTATAATATGTAAACAGGCTCTGCAAATTTTGCTTGTTTCCACAGCTGTTCCTTCCCCTCTTCCCACTTCAAACTGTTTGCAAAATCTTATTTTGAGGTAGAATTATCAGGAACCTTGAGTTTCTCATCTGTAAGGATCTCTGACATATCTCTGACCTCACTGTAGGTGTGCTTATGGCATTCCAAATTCCCCGAGAGTTTAAAAATAATTACAAAAAATATCAGACAAGGAAACACTTTTGCCCAGTCTCTGTCCCTAACCCACTGAATCCAAGAAGGACTGAACATCAAGAGGACGTTTTGAATTTATCTGGATGTAGCAGCTGAGCTCAGAGGCTCAGAAGTTATTTATTCATCTTGTATCAAAGTCCTAGAAAAGGTCATGCAGCCTCCAGATCAAAAATTTATAGTAGTTTTAGGAGCTGATTAGAGAAATATACTTGAATGCTGGGAGGGAAATCTTGGCTGAATTTAAATCTCCCTCAGCTAAGCTGATGATATCTTTCTGAGCAGTGTGAGCAGAGACCTCTTTTGATGAGATTTCTGTAAAGCAGCCCTGTGGATGTCAGAGCAGATATTTGCGCGGCCCTATAGCTTTGACCTGTCTTGCGTTGAGCGCAGCTTTCGGCAGGCCGTCACGGAAGGGCTATCCCTCCGCATCAAACACCCACGACTGCGAGAAGTCCCAAGAAGCATGGCTGATGTAGGACAAAAAACCTTGGGGTGATCTGTGTTTTATTTTTCTCCTTATTCAGACTGCTCTTTGCCAGTCCAGACTCCCCTGGAAACTCTCGCCTTTCGTAAGAGTTTTTTGTATTTCGTTTTTTGTATTTTTGTATGTGCGGTATGGTGTTCTGTCCCTGTCCTTCTAGACCCCGTAGTTGGTTACAGCCATCAAGATCAGAGGAGGGTCAAGCTGTGAAGTGGATAGAGGGGCTGCAGTATTGTAAACCTGATCTGCATCTTCCTGTGCCAGGTGTGCCACGGTGGGCTTGTCCTCTTCCTATAGATTTCCTCTTTCCAGGAAAGCTGTGAATGCGTCAAACACAGGCCTTGAAGCTGAACGTATACCTCAGTGGCTGAAAGTCCACTGCTCTTTTCACTCCGAATTTAGGCAGGGATACCTCCCCAAGTTCAGGGCTTTTTGATGTTTCAGCTGAAATCTTGAGATGCTGTGCTTCTGTCTGCACGCTTCTCTGTAGATTAGAAGCAACTGCACATCTTAAACAGTGGTTTCAGCTATTTCTAGTTGCTCAGATATGTCGTGGAAAATTTGGATTTCGGCTGCTAAGACACTCATCTGGTATTTTGTTTTGTTTTTTTCCCATTAAGGACAGTCAAATTTTTTTTCTCTGCTTTAAACAAAAAATTAGCAGGTAGTGGCTGCTTTGATTTTAATAAATTATATAAAAACAAATTTTCAGTGTCTTTATACATACTAAATTTGTTTGCCTTTAGAAAGATTGTGATGTCCTCTGCATTCCTGGGTGTCCGATTTGTATGATACAATTATTTATGTCCTTGATGTCTACCAGAAATGCTACTGAATTTCTCTTGGTGATTCTTCACACTTGTCAGGTTTTTGACATAAAGTATTATAGAGCAACTATGTATTATCTGCAAAGAGCTTGGAATATGCACTCTCACTGCAAAAATAACCCACTGCAACTTTTGCTTTATTACCTGTATTCTGCCATGCCCACAAGAGGCTTTGCTAGAATCATTAGCTGTTCTCTGTAATTAGGGCTGACCTGGTGCATTTTGGTCCTATTTCTAATAGCTTTTAGTTTTCCAGAGTCATTAATTTGGTCACTGATGCACCTCATAATGTGCTTCTGTTGTGTATCTTCATTATCTCTTCCTACGGGGTGAAGATTATCATGCATCCTTAGGAAGGAAAGTATGTGGAAATGCTTGAGCATTTTAAAGTATCTTGGGGTTTACCAAGATTTGCTATGCTATGCTTATAATTCCTTCAGTTTAGTCTGTTTCTTTTCTTCCAGCCTAGGCTGTGTGAAAGATGTGCGTGTTGGTGCTGCTGGGTGTGATAAATGTTAAATCTGGCCCATAAGATTTCTAAGGAATGCAGCTTGTCCCCTGCCCAGAACCGCATGTCTCCAGTCCCGACCAGATTGGATTTACTCTTCTCTCTTAAGAGATGTGGAGCGTTGTTATACTTGTGTTCAGTTTATTAAATCAGATAACCCTACACAGGGAGGTTACGTTCCAGTCTCCTGCAGAAGAGATCTTCATGTCTCGGTCTCTGTTGTTTTCCCAAGTGTTTTCCCACATCTCCCTGGTAATCCATTTAGTATAGCTTTTATTTTTTCTTTCTTTTTTCCCTGAGGTTGAGGTGATCCAATTGTTGGAATTGCTCAGCAAAAGAGGGCTGGTCTGTGGGCCATCTGTCTGGATGTCCCTCTTGCTGTAGCCACTGGAGAAGAACTAGGGAAGGACAGATAGGACAGCAGATGGAGCAGAGCCCTATGTGCAGCTGTACCCCCAGCTTTCTTAGCTGGTACAACGGCAGAGATGTTTGCAGTGGATCATGATGGATCAGTATCAGCAGGATCAGTGGATCAGCAGCTTGAAGATCCGTGACAGGATTTTGCAAGTGGTAAATTGGTTGGGTTTTTTAGATCTAGGTAACAAGCCCTCCAAATGCTCTGTTGAAAGAAAAGCATTCAATTTGAAAATTCAGATGTTGCTTTAGGGAGTGTTACATCAACTTTGCTCTTTTCTGTATGCACATCGGGGTATTTTTGTCACTGTGCAGTTGATACAAAAACTCCTGTTCCATCCCACTGGCATGTTCTCGTACCTTCTGTTCCCCTTCCTCCCCTGAAGAGAACCGAATAAAAACATGTATGTGATACACTGCAAGGGCCACTACCATCCAACCCATTATGAGTTCAGACTTAGATGCAGAACGGCTTTGCACCTGGTTTCATGTCCAGCTCTGATTATTTAATATTAAAGTGTAAGTGCAGCTTGGAGCAGGCAGGTCCCACCCAGCTGGTAGAGGGATCCTGGGGCATTGTAGGTGGGATCTCCAGAGAATTTAGTTGCTAGGAAGCATCCTTAGTGAGCTCATGCAAATGGGGTGGGTTTGTTTTTTTTTTTTCAGAGGTTAGTAATTTAGTCATGTTTGGGAGTTTTCTGCAGAGATCAAAATACAAAGATTTTGCCTTGGCACCTTGCAAGTTTACAGTCCACATTACAAAGCCTCTTGAGCTGTTCAAGGAGTGACCAGAAGCTTTTAACATGAACAAATCACTCCAGTTTCCCATGTCTTGTTTCAGAATTAGCTTGAAAAATTTTGGCTGAAGTCGTGCCAAAAATCCAAACCAGCAACAAAGCAAGGGAAAAAAAAAAAAAATCTTCCAACAAACATCCAGCATAGAGAATATTGCCAAACTTGGGACCGTTTGTGCCAAGTTTATAATCAGGCAGGAACAGAGTCTTAGCAGGTAATGCTCTCAAGCCACAGCTCGAGCCCTGCAGCGCAGAGAGCGAGGAATGCTGCAGAGAGAGGCAGGGCTCTTACCCGGGTTGCATGATGTGCTGTGTGTAAGACATGGATCATACCTGAGATTAAAAAGAAGAGAAAGCATGAGTTCTGGGCATGAGATAAGGCCATTTCTGTGGATAAGACTCTTACTAAATAAATATGTTTATTTAAAAATAAATGTACATATTAAAAAATGTTGTACTAAATGAATATGTGCTGTAGTGATAAAGACATCTGTAGGTAGAGTTTAAGGTGTGTGGATGGACGGAGATTTTCCTGACGTGAGCGTGCTGTATTTTGTAGTACAGCCACAGCACTGCTTTACTTCTAGAGTTTCTTTTATGAAATACAGAGGGAGGGAGGCGGTTAATGTAATTCTCTCGACATTAATTCTGCCTCATCAATACTTCATGAATTTAATAGATTTTAGAGCTACAATCATTTGGGAGATTATTTTATCAGCCAAGCACAGTGGAGGTTGCTGAAAGTAAGTGGAGGAGAGAATGCATGTGTGTGTGATATAGGATGCTGCGGTATCAAGAAGATTTAATTATTATGGGATTTTTTTAGGACATTTCTCTGTGCCTTTTGTGCAGCTTTATGTTGGGCACTACATACTTTGCATAAAGGCAAGTTATATCTTCAGTAAGAGTTTGGTATGGATCTCTAGGCACAAGTGTCTGTTTCCACCTCATAGCATAAGCACACTGCTCTAGTTCTTCATCTCTCATTACGTCTCCCTCTCGCTTAAATGCTCATTGGCACGAACATAATGAAACTGCATATAAAGGAGCATGAAGAAGAGGAGAGATCTCATCGCAGATTACCAAAGCTGAATATTTTTGGAGATTGAGTTATTTATATTAATCAGTTTGCTAAGCTAAAGATAAAAGAAAGCCTGGGATGCAATCCAGAAAAACCAAGAACAGAAACTGGTGTGAAGATCACGCATTAGTGTGTGTTTCGAGAATGCCTGCAGTGCTCTATCACAATACCCCTTTCAAAATAAAAATTAAGATGGGCACTGCTCAGTGGTGGGGGAGATTCCTGCCTGACGTGTTACTCTCCATCAGCTGAGGTGGAAAACTCCGTCAGGGAGCGCTGTGCATCGTCCTGCAGCAGCCCTGCTAGCGATGGCGAACAGCATTCATTTGCTCCAAGGGGTCCCACCCAGCCTCCACTGGTCTGGGGAAATCAGCTCTTCTAAGACACCTTATCAAGGAAATCACTAATGGTGATTTTTAGAAAATATCCAGTGAGCTTAAATTCATGAGAAGTTTGTGTTTATGCTGAAGGTATCACCCTGAAAACCTCGGAGCTAACAGAGGTTTATACAGCCTTCTAATAAACAGTGTTTTGTCCTTGTGACCTTTATGCCTGTTCTCCGCCCACCTATAGGAATATATCCAATACAGGAAGTCTTATTGCTCCTATTGTTTTTAGGGAAGAGAAAATAATAAAAGATTCAACTGTGTAAATGTCATTCCTGCCCAGCCCATTTAGTATTACAAGACAGGGAGAAGTCTGCTTTGAAATTTTCCTTCTGGCAAAAGCTTGAAAAGCCTTGAAGATTGTGTGCATCCTTGATCGTGTCATGCAGCAGCAGTAGTGAGAAATATAAAATCTACTAGCTCAGTCTGCTAGGGTTTTGAATGCTTTGCTGTGTGCTGAGAATCCTGCCTTTCTAGTCTTACAAGGTGGTATCTAATCCAGTAACAACCTTTCAGACCGTATTGATGTACAGACAGAAGTTTTGTGCTTTTTTTATCAAATTGCATTTCTTTCTTACCTTGTATTTTATTTTGTGCAAAGATCATAATAACTGAAGCAAGTGGCTTTACAGGCAGAAGGGTAAAAATAGAAATAGCATGAGACTGTTTATGTTCTTTGTAAAATTATTAGTTAAAAATATGCATGGATCTTAGACGTGGTCTGAAACGTTAACTACTTTAGTCCCTGGTTAACAAACCCTCCCATTCATGCAGTTACGATGCTAGCAAGAAGGCTGTGGAATGAAACCTCAACTGCACACTTTGGAAACAGGATTTCAGGTCATTTCTCATCCTCTTTTGCTGCTTATCAGAAATGAAAAGTTTGTCTTCTTTTCAGTGGGAACTTACACCACATTATAGTACAGCATGCTTAAAGCTAGTGGTTGTATTGGTGCACCAGCACCCATTGCTGTGATGGGTGCTGAGTCTGGTTAGCTGTAATTGGACTGAATCATCAGTTTATGAAAGTCCTCATTTTGCTATGGTATTTGTTGGTTGTGCAGGACACTTAGGAGTTTTTGTCCCTTGGGGGGGGGGGGGGGGGGGGGGGGGGGGGGGGGGGGGGGGGGGGGGGGGG
>JAVJGG010000013.1:24589876-24654709 GCA_035590195.1 Aviceda cuculoides
ATCTGCCGTTTACTATCAAACATAGTCCCTTTTCCCCCCATTTCTTTCCGTTTACTTCCTTTGATGAGAAATATTTAGGCCACTACATGTCTTTATTCTTGTAAGATGGAGGTTGATGGAAGATCCATTACGTGAAATTCTGCTCTATCTATAGAGCAGGGTTATCTCCAAATACATCTGTAGACCTGTAGAAAACACAGAGGCTGACAGCTGAGAGATGCTGTAGACTTCTCATTGTTTTCTACCACGATGATTATGCCGAATGTGTCAAAACACAGAGAAACAAATTTGTGTATGAGTGAAGTGGCATTTTTTTGGCTGGGAAGACTATGGAACATGTCGCTATTGTTGATAATAGTCGATGGCATACTCCACACACACGACCAGACAACATGTGCAGTCTACATCCACAGTCCTATTTTTAAGATATCCTTTATGACCATTTTGGTATCTGCTAAATGCCTTTGCAGGAGCCCAAGATCATTCCATTTGCTTTTTTAAATGTTTTGCTCTTGAGTTTTGCCCTCTAACTGACTGTAATTACACAGGGAGGCTTAGTGTGAGTCTAACCACCAGCTTTCCTGTATGTCATTAGATGTTGCTGGGGGATTAGCGTGCACAGTTGTAAATGACAGTATACATCTTCGTCGTCTTTTTTGGATTAGACTGTTTATAAGCCAAGTGTTTCAGATGAGAGGGAGAGAGAGCACTATTCCAAGCTGACAAAGTAGAAGGAAAGCTTGTGTTGAATTAAGGGGCTGCTTGCTGCAGCCTTTTGCTTACCCTGAGGAAGTAGGAGCATGCCAAAGATGCAAGCTGCATTGCTAGTGTAAAACAATTCTTGCGTGTTGATATTAAAGCATTCATCATTTCTGTGTTAGTGCAGCATGTGCCTTCCACGTGTGTGTCATCCTCTGCACGTGGTGTAGAGGTTATCCAGAAACAGTTATTTCGAGAAACTCGTCTGGTCATGTGTGTGGAGTACGCCGTTGACTGTTATCAACAGTAGCAAATCTTGCATGTAACTGTGGCTCCTGTCTTGCTCTGAGCAGTTTCACGTGGCTCAGTAAAACACGTAGCGCCTTTCATCTCGTATCTCTTGCAGCAGTGTGCAAAAGGACAGCGTGCTGCATCGCACGCAGAAAGCGGCCCGCCTCGAAGACACTGCAGAGGGTGGACGTTGCGCAGAGCTCTGAGAACGGAGCTCTCTTTCCAGGCCGAGACACCAAAGCGCTCGAGCTGCTCGCTGTGCACGGCCGGGGGTCTTTGGGAAGAGCTCACACTCAGACAGGTTTTGTTATTTTGCTTTTCCATCCAGTTTAGGTCCCCAACTTGCATCTGCTTTTACCCGTGCTTTTAGGCGTTTGTGATTTGGGTGAATGTATGTGAGACCGGAGTTTTAAATTTTGTGGGAAACACAGACCTGTTACTCTGGCGTTGTGAGACCCCTTTAAGTTTCCAGAAATCAAAAGAAAATTATGGGTTTTCCTTTGAGGCTTATGTTTGAGACATCATTGAAAGTCATGTGTATTGCAGGGGACTTCTAATTGCTGTATTAAATACTTCTGTTGGTTAACATCAAAAGTTTCTATTGCTGTTATTAAATACATCCCTAGCGGTATTTCTAATTAAAGAAATAAAAAATTCCTAAGCTGTGACTTTTAACAACCTAACCTTCTCTAAGAAAACTCTTCCTCAATACTATGAGAGACCAGCACCATTCCAGGCCACCATCCTGTTTCAGCAGGAGCTGTAAGATTGCTGCCGTGTGAACTTTTGTGTCAAATTATCGCTGCTGCTTTGCTTCCACTGTAAAAAGCAATCCTTATGGTATTTTTTTCCCAGAATATTTCTCCTCTTTTTGAAGCTACCCATGAATATAGTCAATGTCTTGCTATCTTCTTTATCTTTTGGATCTCTTATGTCTGGGATAAATTCCAGGAGCTTTATGGTGTAGCTTTAGGCTCCTCTGGGTTGGAGATGCTTCTACTTGTCACCCAGACAAGAACTTGCCTTATTATTTAAAACAAGAAAAGAAAAAAAAGACAGACAAAAAAAACCCAACAAAACATAGAAAGCCCTTTTCAGTTCCATGGTGTTGGAGGAAGACACCCTAGGCACAGCTGGCAATTAGTTGTATAGTTTCTTCAGGTTGATAACCAGCTCTGGTAGAAATCTGTTCTTTGATGGACAGTTCTCTAATGATATTGGACAGGGAAAGCAGAAAATTTAATATGCTCTGCAAGTCAGGGTTGGTTGAAGCACTGGAAAACTGTGAAAGTCTGAGAGAAATCCCCTTGGAGCTTGCTTTGTCGGCTCACCACTTGCCCTTTCTTGTATTTAACCAGTCTGAGTTCAGGTCGTGTGTCCTAGGCTCATCAGTGTCAGTAGAGTGGGGGAGTGTGAAGGGAGCTTTTTTTTTTTTCTTGCTTTTTTTTTAAACCCAGAACACATGAGCAAAATAGCAGGCAGTACACAAGTTGAAATCATGGCAGTCCACGCAAAGTGTCAAAGTAGCTGCTGGTAACGATGCCATCAGAAATCTGTTCTTGGTCAGTTTGGCAAGACGTAAACTAGCAAGTGACGCACCAAAGGTACTTCTGTGGTTATTCGGCAAGTAATGACAAATTTACTGCGTTAACAAGCTTGACTGCAGCTTAACATGTCCAGCAACCTCCAGTTAAGCTTTCTGCGACTTACAGAAGTAATTCCTTCTGATGTTGCAGGCTGTTTTCCTGCAAGGGTTTGGAAACATCTAAGCCATCCCAATCCATTCGTTAAATTTTATAGGTGTTGCTCATCTTATGAGTAAACAAAAGCTTGAAAAATAAGATTCTTCAATGGAGCCCAGTTAAATCTTTTGCAGAGGCTGTTAAAACTGTCAGATACGGCTTGCAAATAGCAGAGCCTGACATTGCAGATTATTTAAATCTGCATGACACCATCAGTGGATAATTTACAAACCCCACTTATTATGTAAATGTGTTCAGTAACCAGCAGAAGGCTTATGTATATAAGAAATCATACTTTTGTGCGCTGTAAGTCATCTTACCTGCATTATGTTTGTTCTGGGTGGAAAACAGTGTCTGACTGTGACTGGGAGCCTCTCCAGGGAGCTCATCCTCAAACTGCCACCGCTGTGATTTACAGGAACAGCTTCACGAAGGTTCTTGAACCTTTTGGAGCTTCCTGCTTCTTTGTTGGTCTTTTCAGGTCTAACATGGAATTTTAGCTACTTCTTAGCAATTAGATTAGGCACAGGCAATTTCCTTATAAGATTGCCTGAGCAGGTCCTTTGGTAAACTGTAAAAACCCTGTTGTGGCTCAGCGGCATTTGGCAGGATAATTAAACCGGACTTCAGCACCACAAACAGGTAGGCAGCTGGACACCACAGATCTGCTCAGGTGCTTGGTTAAGTTTCTATATACATAGAAGAGCCATACATGGCTCTGTCATGGCCATATGTGTCTCCTATTCATGCTTTCTGCTGCACGCGACACATCATTTGCTCTGGAAAATCATGTTTTAAGTACATTGAATGATAAAGCACTTGTATCTCTTATCCCACAAACATGCCAATATTAGACAGATTCACATTGATTTGTGCTACGTCTTTCTTAGCTGTTTATTTTAAAACTATTTGAATCCCTGAACATTCACGGGGTTTAAGGTAGAGGAAAGAGAACAGTTAAAGATTTCACACAAATCAAGAATCACCTTTGTGAGGATCTTTCCAAATAAGCCTGAGAACTATACAAAACCGATGATTACTTTTTCATGCAGAGTCCATATTGATTTTATGCCGCATGACACATCCTGCTAGGCCTTTGTGCAAAAGAAACCATGCTAACCTCCTGCCCCTTCCCCTGACAACCTCATCGCTTTCTGACCGCCTGTGTCTGGTGCCCCTGCAGCTATCCCTGTAAACACAAATGCTTCTTTCAACATCATTTCTCAAGCTTTTGCCTCCTCGTTTCGGAGAGCACAGAGAAAGCAGAGTGTCCCCGTCCACACACAGACATAGCATTACATTTCCAACCAGCAGTCTGATTGCTAAAAAAATACCCATGGGTAATTAGTACTGTGTATGTAGCTAATCGATTTAAAATTAAATGCCACTGGCACTGGCAAAAGATTGTACTAGGTTTTGTTATGGCATTGAAAAAAGAATCTGTTTTAGTGAAAGCTGTCTCTGAGAAGGGATATTGGTTCTTTGTGTGCTGCCCACAACAAAAGAGAAGCCAGGGGTACAGTTTTCTCAAAGGGCGCTGCAAATTTTATTGTCATGTTTTCATGGGCTTTCCACATTGATTTTAAGCAAGCAGCCCTTCGATGTAAGGAGCTGGGTCTATCTTCATACGCGCAGCAAAAGGAGCCAGTGTGCCAGCGGTCTTGTGGGTGAGACAGGAACCTCATCTCCGGCTTCCTAGTCCATCATCCTCATCATTAGATAATTCTGCCTCCTAGGCAGACAGATTACTTCATATTTTCGTTCATTAATGATTTATCAGACAGCTCCTCCCCTAAAGGCTCATCTCCCCCGCTATATTCACAGCCCACACGCAACCAGCACCATGTAGCTGCCAGCCGGCGCTCGGCGCGAGGGGCCCAAGCTGCTCGGCCTTCCCGCGCCTCCCGCTGCCCCTCCTCGCCTCCCTGCCCGCGGCTCAGCTCGCCTGCCCCCTCCTCAGTGCCTCACATTGCCCCAAAGCCATCAAATCTCCCTCTGTCCTCTTCTCCTATCCCATCTCTCCGTCCTGATTGCTTAGCGTGCTTTTAATAACTATATTTTTTTAAAAAAAAAGAGAGAGATGAGGTGACCCCACTTGTAATGCGGCAGTACTTGTGGTTTTATTATGGAGATGGCGGCCTCTCAAAGCACGGCATGTTTGGGTGTGAGGGTGTGCTCAGTGGTGACTTAAATTTTGGTTCCAGGTAGAATTCGTAGAGAAGAGGGAGTGCTGGGGAGAAAGTGAGCGAGCTGTGTCTATGAGCAGGAAGGTGTGGGTTGGCTTCACTTTCAGGTTTTGCTATCAGGTGTTTGGCACAACAGCTCTTTTGAAAGCCGTCTCCAGTTGCCGGTGTGAGAGAGTGATTTTTATCACATTGCTACAGATTAACTCTGTTCTTGTTCTCTGTTCTGCTCCCAGAAATCAGGCATGCTCTGAGGTCTGGGAAAGGCAGTCCAAATGAAATCTCATGGTGAAAGGGGAAAAGTGCAGAACTGTTTACCACTCTCCAACTTGTCCAATGCAGGCAGGTTGTGACCAGGAGCAACAGGGGAACAAGGGCTGCAGGACAGGAGGCAAAATGTATACGCTAGGAGAAAAGGGATAAATGAAACTCTCTTCAGTCATTTATACGTGAATGTGTAACTCTTGAGTGCTTAATCTAGCCTTGGTAAGTGGTGACTGGTAACTAATTTTCTCTCTTCCCTCTCCCACACCCTCCCAGCATCTTCAGAAAGGACACATGACAGGGATAATAAATCTCATTATTTTAACAGGCTACAATGGAAATTATGGATTAAAAGTGCTGTGGATGCCTCAGTAGAGAGAAACTGGCTGTTCCTAGGATGCCTAAAATATATTTTCACTCACAACATTTTTGAGAATTTTCTGAATTATTTAGGCCCCTCCACGTACCCCTTTGGCACAACATTTTAAAGTAAACCAGTGTTAAAGACACCAGGATTCGATCGAGTGGTCTCGTTCCTGCTACCGCTTGAGGACAGCCAGAGCCCGACACTGAGCGAGCTTGAGCTTTGGGGGAAGTCTGGATCTAAATCCAGATTATCTTTACTCTGGGTCTCTGAGCTGGAGCTTTGCACTGCTGTTTTAAGGAGAGAGCTAGAAGGAGAAGGGGAGTTCAGGCTGACACACATAATGGTGTCATCATTCTGTTGTACGCCACAAGACTAATAAATTTGGATGCCTTTGACTTTGGAGGGGAGAGAGGCAGGTGAGAACAGTAGGTGCTTGTGTGCTTTGGGCAGCCAGGTCTCTGGAAAACCAGTGTCAGCTCTGAGGGAGTGGGAACTTTGGTGCTCCTCCGTGCCCCCCCTGTTGCAGCCAGAGCAGGCTTCAGGGCTCCCATGGAGGTGAGTGGGAGGCCGTGGCCGGGCTGTGCTCACGCAGGCTGAGAAAAGAGGTCATTGTACGGTGACACAGGTCAGAACAGGGGGGGAAACCAAGAAAAAACAAGTAACTTATTTCAAGGGGTAGTTTCTGAGCAGAACAGGGACTTGGGACATGGGTCTTGCAGGTCCCAGCCCAAGGACAGAGCCCAACAGTTGCTGCAAGACTGGGGCGTCCCAGAACCGTGGATGAGGACAGCAACTGAGCTGGATAAAGCACTTCCATGCATTAGCATGTGTGTCAAAACTTCTTCCAGGTCTCTTGGTAAAACCTGGCAAAGCTGGCACGTGACTGTCAACAGAACTAAGGGCTTGTTTGCCTGGGAGTTTGCCATCGGTAAAGCCGAGTGTAAATTTACAGCACCCAACTACTTCGTAACAGTGCCCTGTATACAGAGTATGTTACCTCGCACGTAGCATGCATTAAATGTGCAAGAAGTTGCTGTAGCACAAGGAGTGTGCACTGAATTTCCACCTAGTGCTAACTGCCTGTGGTAAACCACAGTTTACCAAGCAGTCATTCAGTTTTTCTTGCATCCCGTCTCTTAGCTTAATCATTTGGATTAGAGCACAGGTTCTAAAAAAGCAGAATTTGAACCACACTATTTCCCTGCAAAATGTGTGCCATGCTCTTATTACGTGACTGAATTGTTGCGTTTGTCTCTAGTTTCTAAAAGGAGGATTTTAGTAAGTACAGCAGGTCTACATATGACCTGGAAGAACCACAAATCACTAGGGTTAGAAAGGGGCTCTGTAGATCATCTACTCCAACCCTCTGCTCAAAGCAGGGTCAACTTAAAGTTGGTATCTCAGAGTCATGTCCAGCTGGGGGTTGAGTATTTCCAGCAATGGAGACTCCACAGCCTCTCTGGACAACCTGTGCCACCCTCACAGTAGAAAAAGTTTTTTTCTTATGTTTAAACAGCATTTCCTGTATTTTAATTTGTGCCCATTGCCTGTCACTGGGCACTACTGAGAGGTCTTGCCTCGTCTGCTTTGCTGCCTCCCATGAGGTATTTATACACATTAATAAGAGCCTTCTGAGCCTTCTCTTCCCCAAGCTGAAAAGTCCCAGCTCTCTTAGCCTTCCCTCATAGGAGGGATGCTCCAAACTCTTCATCATCTTTGTGGCCCTTTGCTGGATCCACTTGAATAAGTCCATCTTTCCTCTGTACTGGGGAGCCCCAAATTGAATCCAGCACTCTAGACGTCTCTTACCAGTGCTGAGTAAAGGGGAAGGATCACCTTCCTCAACCCACTGCAAGTGCTGTTTCTAATGCAGGCCAGGATGCTGATGGCCACCTTTGCCATAAGGGAGCATTGCTGGCTCATGTTCAACTTAGTGTCCACTGGAAGACCCAGATTTTCTCCCGCAAAGCTGCTTTCTAGCTGGTCAGCCCTCAGCATGTATCTCCAGCCTGGGGTTATTCTTCCCCAAGCGCAGGATTTTGCATTTCCCTTTGGTGAACTTCATGAGGTTCCTGTTGGCTCATTTCTCCAGCCTGTCAAGGTACCTGTGAATGGCAGCACAGCCATCTGGGGTATCAACCATTCTTCCCAAACCTTCTGAGGATGCACTCTCTGCCATCATGTAGATCACTAATGAAGAGGTTAAACCGTATTAGCCCCAGTATTGACTTCTGTATCAGCAGCAGGCCCCTTTTGCTACTGACATACCTGTAGAACCCCTTCTTGCTGCTTTTGACAACGCTCGCTGTATTCAACTCCAGGTGGGCTTTGGCTTTCAAAACCCTATCTGACCCTGCTTCCACCTCTTGTGCACTTCCATTTCATGTTTGAGTTTAGTCAAGTGCTCCTTGTTCACCCATGTGGGCCTCCTGCTGCCTCTGCTTGACTCCCTGCATATTGAGATGGACCTTTCTGGAGCTCATAGGAGGTGATCCTTGAAAATCAACCAGCTTTCCTGGACCCCTTTTTTTCTCCAGGGCTGTACCCCACAGGACTCTTCTAAGCAGATCCCTGAAGAGGCCAAAGTCTGCTCTTTGTAAGGGTTGTGATCTGGCTTTTTGGAAAAAAAAAGACCATCCACCATCTCATGGTCAGTACAGCCCATGCTGCCCCTGACCTGCACATCTCCTGATCTTGTTTGTAACTCTAAGGTCCAGCACAGCATTTCCCGTTGTCGGCTCAGTCACCTGTGTTAGGACGTTATCATCAATGCACTTCAGGAATCTCCCGGATTACTTGAGCCCTGCTGATTCAGGTTGGCGTTTTCAGCCTTTTCTCACGTTTAATATATCTGTGGCTGCTATTTCTTTGTGCAAACTATTTGGTTGTTTTACATGATTAAACTTTTGAACCCCATCCTGAAATTATGTCATGTGGAAAGCGGTTTGCAAAAGAAGGCTAAGTGAGGCCTGTACCAAAATGAAACATGTAACCCACCTAACATGTTGGGTTTTATTTCCTCCCCTTTTCTCACGCTTAAATGTAAAATAAGCATTATACTGTAGGAACCAGGCAAAGGCTAATTTGCCTCATTTGAATGTGAAAAGGAGCCCACATCCTTCCTGTGCCCTGCAAAGAATGCAAAAAGGACTTTACAGAGAAAACAGATGTACTAATATGTATCACTTGTTGGGGGTAGGGGGAATCCAGGGTGCTGCCATTAAAGCAATGCTGAACTTGCAAGAAAACAAAAGCACTGGCATACACAATATAGTGCTGGGAAGTTGACAGAGTTGGGACTGTTTTCTTTTGCTTACATTTATGCTCCTGGCATCTGAAAAACTGCTCTGAAAAAAAATATATACAAAAGAAAGCATGTAGCCTCATTTTTCACACTGAAGAAAATCTTTACTGAAGATGGTTAAGTGCCCAAATACAAACAAAAAGCAGAAGCTCCAGCCCAGCCTTAGGGAAATCTTCTACATCTCAGAGTCAATATTGCCTTGCCAGAAGAGTACACTACTGACATCATAAACAAAACAAACATAACTTTTTGAAGTATCCCTTGATTTTATTTGTATTTTTAAGTCCCCTACCTCTTTAACACGTAAATATGAAAGAGTTCATCCTAACATCTCACCAAAAATGCAGGATATAGTGGGGAGGGTTTTAGTGGTTTAATGGTTTTTAATGGTTCTCTATCTTCCCTGCTAGAACAGCACAGAAGATAGAGAGCAAATGAACTCTGGATGTTATTCCTACAGCTATGCAGTCCAGTTCGGAGTACTGTCCTCTCCTGACCCATCTGTTTATCCCTTCCCAAGAACTTCGGCAAGGAGCAGTCAGCACTGACCAGTCAGTTTGCATATCCGCTGGTGCTCAAAACTACCCAAATTTGGCAACCCGCCTGATGCAGATTTGGCTCTGTAGCAGTATAGAGTCTCTTGCCAGCTTTTAGCTTGCAGACAGGAGGTAGTTGCATGTGGCCATTTATAATTTATTATATACATATATTGTCAGTCACAGTAATAAATAGGATAAGTATAAGAGAATACTTGAAAGTTTCCTCTTAAAAGGCTACCTCAGACTTCCTAAATTAAAAACTGGTTTTGTAAAAGCAGAGAAATGAAGCATAGCAATCAGGTTTCTTTGTTCAGCAGTGGTAGCTGGGTAACATCCAAGCTTCGTGAAGGTGCAGCGCTTCGTGAAGGTGTTGTGCGGTTTCCCTAAATGCAGCACAATGGCCATTTTCTTACAGTTTGCAATACTAAGGTTCAGGACCACAACAAAGACCCTTCAAAACTGGCGCTTCCCGCTTGATGTACTGTTTGCATCTTTGGGAAGTGTTCTTAATTCACAGGAGTTTTGAAACTATGGCACTGACACAAAAATACCCAGCCATGGATAAGACAAGCTCAATAACCTTGAAGAGAAATGTTAAGCCCACTTACCTAAACCAGTTACATAAATGTGAATGGTGTACAACAATTTGACGTGTTTGAATTGCAGTTTAGCTGGAAGCTTGTTTTGTAGGGTCAGGGTAAATAAAATCTTGGCCTTGAACTAGTATCTGTGTTTTGGAACAAACATCTCAATGCAGCACACTGCAGAAGGAAGGAAGCAGAATAGAAACTAGATCATTTTCCTTTCCTTCATTATTTGTTGTAAGTGTAGTTTTCTTATGTATGGAATACACATTTCCTGTTGTAAAAATATTGTAACAGCCTGCAGTAACCAAACAACTGATAACCTACTGTCGCTGAAAACTGGAGTCATATTAAACAAGCATGTTTTAGAGGGAAGTGCTCAAAGCCTGCAGATGATCGGACCTCTTGTGCTCTGAAAAGATGGTGGGTGTGAACTACGTGATAACTGCTATGATTGTCATAACAGCTGTAGCTTTGCAGTGTGGAAGAAATAATAAACTTTAACTCTTCATACTAATGGCAGTGTAAAGATATGGGTGCATTTGCTTCTTGCTTTTTGTTTTGTATAATCTGTGGATTTAGACAAAATCATGTGCGTTTCTTATCCTCTCTTTTTCATGTGTCTTAATCCTAGAGTGCAGGTGCTTTATTTATCTCTGTCTACGGTAATGCTGGTTTGTAACCCTATGCCACAAGTTGTCTTACAGCATCATTAAGTCCCAGCTGCGCTAACTGCACTGTCTCTATACTGTGGTAACAGCCATGGCAGTGGGAATCCAATTTAATAACAGAATCGTCAATCAGATCACCTAGTCCTACACCCCTGCCCTGGTCAGGGACATCTTCCACTAGACCAAGTTACTCAAAGCCCCATCCAACATTAAACATTTACAATGATGGGGCATCCACATCTTCTTTAGGCAACCTGTTCCAGTGTCTCATCACACTCATCATAAAAAAAATTTCTTCCGATGTCCGATTTAAATCCACCGTCTTTCAGTTTAAAACTGTTGCCCCTTGTGCTATCACTACAGGCCCTGGTAAAAAGTCTCTCTCCCATCTTTTTATAAGCCTTCTTCAAATATTGAAAGGCCGCAATAAGGTCTCCCTAGACCCTTCTCTTCTCCTGGCTGAACAACCCCAACTCTCTCAGCCTGTCTTCATAAAGAGGTGTTCCAGCCCTTTGATCATTTTGTGATCCTCCTCTGGAGCTGTTCTAGCAGGTCCAAGGTCTTGTGCTGGGGACCCCAGAACTGGATGCAGTACACCAGGTGGGGTCTCACGAGAACAGAGTAGAGGAGAATTACCTCCCTTGACCTGCTGGCCACACTTCTTTTTATGCAGCCCAGGATATGATTGGCTTTCTGGGCTGCAATCATACATTGCCAGCTCATGTCCAATTTTTCATTGCACCATTGTCCCGTCCCCAAGTCCACCTCTGCAGGGCTGCTCTCAATCCCTTCGTCCCTCAGTCTGTGCAGATACTGGTGATTGCCCCGACCCAGGTGCAGGACATTGCACTTCATAGAATCATTTAAGTTGGAAAAGACCTTCAAGATCATCGAGTCCAACCATCATCCATGCCCACTAAATGATGTTCTGAAGTGCCTTGTCTATGCGCTTTTTGAATACCTCCAGGGATGGTGACTCAACCAGTTGGCCTTGTTGAACTTCAGGAGGTTCACAGGGGTCCACTCCTCAAGCCTGTCAAAGTCCCTGTGGATGGCATCCCTTCTCTCAAGTGTACCGGCTGCACCACTCAGCTTGGTGTCATCTGCAGACTTGCTAAGGGTGCACTCAATCCCACCATCTATGTCCTTAATAAAGATATTGAACAGTACTGGTCCCAATATGGACCCCTGAGAGACACCACTTGTTACTGATCTCCATTTGGACATTGAGCCATTGACTGCAACTCTTTGGATATATGGCCATCCAGCCAATTCCTTATCCATTGAATAGCTCATCCATCAAATCCATATCTCTCCAATTTAGAGACAAGATGTTGTATACAACTGTGTCAGAGAAGAAACTTACCGAAGTCAAGATAGATAGTAAACTTTTTATTTTGGTTAAAGGCTTCTTCTCATTCCTAGTTTCAGAAAAATGTTTCAACCATACTTTTGCATCTTGACAAATGCTTTAAAAGAATATAACATGACAGCATGAGAAATTCAAGGAATTCCTTAGGAAGTTCAGTGGTATTTTTGATCAGCATTTGTCCTCTGACTCTCTACAGCCGTGACCCCAAAGTTTTCTTTCTGGAATATTCCGCAAGGAGTGGGACACCACACGTTCCAGGGACTAAAGTGTCTGATAATTCCTGATGATTGGTGGTCTTAAAACTCTTATTCCCTGAACATCACAACGTTTATGCAGGTCCCCACATAGCTGAAAAGGTCCTGCAGCCTCTGATGGTCAGCCAAACTGTGGACCACACTTTGTGGCGACATTTTGGGAGCAGGTCACATAAAGGGTGGTAGTTGAAGGACAAAAGTCTTTTTTTTTCCTTTGTGTAGGGTGGTTTGATGTTCTAGGTCAAGTAGTTTCAGTGGCTGTAACACATAATCACTCTTCTCTCAGAGCCCGTGCTTCTCATGGACACTAAAAGTAGTAATTTTTATCTCTCTCTTCATTGTGGTCAGATAGCAGATGTGGACTTTTACTGTGGTAGAGTGACCCACACAAGTAGCTGCTGAAAAGGGAAGTGAGAATCCATTTCTTCACAAGACTTTCTCTTCTTGGAAGCACTCTAGGCACACAGAAAGGGGAAGCCTTGAGGATCTTGTCTGGTTTTTGCATGATACCATTACAGATAACCTGTCTTCATGGACTGATGAGGAGCTGGGGGAATGGAAGAAAAGGAAAACTGAGAGTAGCAGAGGTGGAAGCCTTTTGTAGGAGACGAGATAAAAAAGGGAGGAGGGAATGAGCTTGGGATCTGTTTCTTTGTTCTGTTTTCATTGTATAAAATTGAGGGATGAGCCACGTTCAACACTGGTATTTTCCCTTATGAGTTCTGAAAAACTCTACCATTGATGTATGGTTTTCTCTCTTCTCCTTTAATATAGAAGTTATTTCAGGAGCAACAGCAACCAGGTAGAGAAGAAAATCTTTAGTTTAATATTTTATTCTCAAGATAGTATTTGTGGCTTCCTACCATAATTCATCTTTCCCTTGGAAAAAATATCCCCAGTTTCTATTCTTGCAGTCCCTGTCAGTGTTGCCTCAATGTCCTCTGATATCTAACTATGCAACCTCAAAGCTGCTAAAGCTTGAGCATTTAAATGAGTGGCAAGGCAGGAAGGTTTCATCCTGACAATCATATTGAAAGGAGGTCCACGTAAACCCCTACATTTTAGAAGAGTGAGAGAGAAGGAAGAAGAGCAGCTTGCTTTAGGGTGAGGATACTATGTTAGGAAGCCTTTTGAAAGTACTATGACCATAAAGGACTGAATTACGCAGTTTGTGGGGTTTTAGATTAATATCCTCCATGGAACAGATGTTTCATGCATTTTATGTGGAAAGAGCCAATTATATATACAAGTCAGGTAAATTTAAGTTATAAATGAAATGCTGTGTATACATCCAAATGATACTTTAGAAACATCTTGGTTCTCCCTTTCTTAGACAGCATGTATTAGTTTTGCTGCTGAGAGGTGAGCATGTGTTTGGCTAGGGTTTGGGTTGTGCTTTGGTTTCTCTTGCTTTTTTCTTCAGTGAGGAAAAGAGATTGGGTAAAACTCTTTTCTGGTCTCTGTTGACATCAGCACATTCGATCCGCCTGCGTCCAAAAGAATTATGTCAAAGCAATTGCCTGCATTTGTTTCTTAGTGTGTTCTCCAGCAACAGTGTCGCTTGAGGGTCAAACTGGAATACATTAAACTGGAACTGGGGCAGAAACTGCAGCCAGCCTCGGGTCAATGATGCCTCTTGAGATTTGTGAAAGTGACACTTCTGGGGTTCATTGCATTAACTTCCATAGCATTTCTGCATCTGGTCTGAGTGGCTTACAAAGGCAGATGGGATGGTTAGTCTCACATTCTCCCATTTAATTCTTTCTCTGTGTGTCTGGAGTAAAAGGACAAGCCTCGCATCTGACTTATTTCTTAGTAATTCAAAAAAGATTTTTTTTAAAATCCATGTATTAAAGCTGTTTGCTTCTATGTAGTTTCTATCACTTATGTTTAGGGAGATGACCACAGTTAATTCATTTGTAAATAAATTCATGGATTCTAGCCTGTGTAATCTTTGTAACGGTACATCTTTTGACATAAGCAAGCCTTTACAAGGCTTAAAAGCACAGTTGCATACATGCTTAACAGAACATCCTAATCCTGTAGGGTGTAGCTGGGGTTGTGCCAAAGGAAGAGGGAGAAAAATGCTTTGAGGAGGGCAGAAAGTATTAAGATGCAAAAATGCACAATTCAAACTGTACTTTAGCAGGCTTTGATTCATCTTTTATTAGTAGCTCTGAAATCTTGCTCTTGATCAGCTTTCCCAAAACTCTTGCTCTTTTAGTGACTAAAGAGTTGCCACTCACAGTTTTGAGTCTTGAGATCTGTTGATAGGAATACCAGGTATAGCAGAGACCAGGTGGTGGGGTGTGCATGAATGCATGTGCACAGATATATATACACCACACTTGGACAAGCCTTTTTTCCTCCCTAAAATTTTCACAAGATTTCCTGCTTTAGTTCACTTGCAGAAGTTTTGTACTACAGTAGTTTACTTAAGATGGGATGTTTCTTTTATGTTTGTAACATAGCACCAAGATTTTACTATGCTATGTATGCTGTGTTTTAACAGACATCACTTACTGAAAGTGATGGAAAGTTTGAAAAACACATTTTTTTTCTAACCTGTTGAACAGAAAAATATCTGTAGAATCATAATTACATATAATTAAATGTTTGTATGAAATAATGCCTTCTAAGTCTTTGGAGTGGCATATGTGAACCAATGCTGAGCTCAAGTGATTGCGATTATTTTATCTGTTTTATTTGCAGAATTTCCACTGCAGCATTCAGACATAAGTGCGTTCATTCCAGAAGCTTAAAATGAGCTGGTGCCAGCAACGGGCACAAATCAAACTCTCCCCAGCCTTCACCACTCCTGCACATTGACAGGATTAATACTTTCTGGCCAAAGGCCCAGGTTAAGACAGACAGCACGGACAAAAAGGCTTGCACTGGGTCCTTAAAAAACCCACCGAACTTAAATATTGGCAGGCTGGAGGATGAAGAAAATTCAGCAGCCAGGGCCCCCCGCTGAGCGCGTGGTCCTTAGGAGCCCACCTGCCAGACCTCACCCTTGGGACGCAGAGCCAAAGGCTTTCTTGGCAGCACCCAGTTCCCTCGGCAGGGTGAAGGGGAAGGAGAAAACTTGTGGATATCCCGAGCGAGCTGGGAGGCGCCTGCGGGAGCGACGCTCAGGTCCACCCGCCCCGCTTAAAGGCACTAACTTGTTTTCCTGAAGAAGGTAGCTAGTCCATCAGTTCATCCTGAAAGGGTGAAGTTGGGAGAGGAAGTATCTGTGAGGTATGGAGGACTCCTTCCCTGAGCCTAATTCTCTGAGGTCCCCCTCTGTGGCTAGGAGATCCTGGGACGGAATCCCAGGCAGATCCCTGGGATGAGATCCCAGCAGCAGGTAGCAGACGAAGTCAATTGCTGAGGCGAGGAGTCGCAGATACCCTCGCAGCAGCAGAGCTGTAATGACCCCCATCAGTTTCCTAAAAGTCGTTTCCGTGGCATCTCAGTTTGAGGAGCTTCGCGCGGTGAGGTTTTGCGCAGAACCAGCTGCCTGAAGGTCCTGCAGAAGACGGCCAGTTGGGTGTCATCCGTACTTAGGTGGCACCTCAGCCCCAAGAGTTTGGGGTTTCCCCTGGAGATATTTTGTAGGCCGTGAGCAGGAAGGCTGCCAGGTTCACTGCCCTGGGAGGGGAGGGAGTGTTTCTGGATGGAAACACAAAGCACTGGCCGATGCAGCGACCACCCGCCTGACCTCCAGCTTTGTGCAGGCAGTGGGTTTCCCAGAAGGAGCTCCTGGTTCCTGCCTAGTGACCCCAGCTGCATGGGTGTGCGTCCTTTCCAAATCAAGCACCGTTATTTCCACAGCTTTGCAGAGATGGACAGTAGGTCACAACCTGTGGTGTAAAGGGTTAATTACTGGTTAATTGCCCATAACAGATCATTGCTGAAAAAGCAAAACAAAACTGCCTGTTCACAGTCTGGATTGGATTAGTTTCCAGTTCCAGTGCATGTTCCACCTTTGCTAGATTAGAGCCTGCTGTTGTCAAATTTATTCCCCATATAAATATTCCTATACTGTGAACAAAATAACAAAATTCCCTTTAAGCTTTTTGTTTATAGCAAAACCTTCTGCTACCCAGTGTTTTCAGTTCTTTAATCTCTCTCCCCTGAACACGTTTCCAATTTTTCCAACACTTTATTTGAAAACTGGAGCAGCAGAACCTAATACATTATTCACGGAGCAGAGGAATGAGAGCCAAATACAGCATCACCATAACCTACCTACTCATCTTTTGATTTTCATCTGTTTGTACAGCTGAGGCTCGCATTAGCCCTTTTGGCCACAGCCTTGTGTGGGGAATCCATGCCAAGCTGATTGCCTCCCAGGACCCCCGGTCTCATATTCAGTCTCTGCTTCGGAGGATAGAGTCCTCTCTCTCCCTCTCATTCTGTAAGTACGGCCTGTATTCTTTATTCTAATAAGGCGATTCTGCACTTGGCCATATTAACATCTAAGCTGGTTTCTCCCATCTTTCTATAGACCCCAGTTGCTCTGTGTCAGGCTTGTCCTTTCATTGTTTGTTTTTTGCTGTCCTCAGTCTTGTATCTAACCATAATGACTTAACTTTAATCCAAGTCACTGATAAGGCTATTAAATAGTAAAGGAATGACCAATACCTGTGGAAAACCAATAGGAACCCATCTGTTTGCTAATAAATAGTTTCCCATTTACAGTTACACTTTGGCTTCCTCCATTTATCAACTTTTTAATACATTTGATAAGATTGTGGACTCAGAAGTGACTTCGGTTTAAAATATGTTTGAGATTTTTGCCTGACCTCATACAGTGCTCCCCACCTATGGAGTCCTGCTCTCCATGTACAGATGGAGACACTCCATACAAGCTTCAAAGCATTCAGTTTCTTCATAAAGATGTTCTACAGAACAAGTCAAATGACTTAAGACTTGTAATACTGTCAACAGCGCTGCCTTCATCAACTGAACTTGTAATTTTTGCAAGAAATGACATCAGATTAGTTTGACAGGATCTGTTTTCCTTAAGGCCAAGTTGATTGACTTTAATTATAGAGCTTTTTTTTTTTAATATTTTAATTAATTGAACCCTATATTGGTTGTTCTATCCTATGCAAAATACTGGAAACTCAGCCAACTGGCCTGTAATTATTTTCTACCCTTCTTAAACAGTGGCCCAACATGAGACATCCTCCTGTCCCTGCTCCTTCTGCAGAGGCCCAGAACTGCTTTAGAGGCAGCAGTAGCAGTTCCAAGGCTAGCTCTCTAAAACCTTCTGAGACAAGTTTATGTCTAGCAATTAATCTGAAACACCTTGAACCATATATCTGCTGCTTAGCGTCCCCTCTCCAGGGGCTACTGTGGTGGGAAGTTATTTCATCGTCATCATAAACAGATTGTCTGGCCTTTTAGCTGTGTGCTAATCAGAAATATTTCTTTAATAACTTCTGCCACTGTTGTATTGTTATGAACAATCCTACCACTTTTATTGTTTAGGATTCGTCTTTCATAATCTGCTTAGAAAAACAAAAAATTATGTATCTCTGATTCTGTCTGCCTTAATTTTTCCTAGTATCTTCTTGCTTCCTCTATACAGTCTTTTTTTTTTTTAGCTTTTTTTAGCTCTTTTGCCCTTTCGCCCTTCATGTATTGGTTTTGTACATAACATTTTATGTTTTTTCACTTCCCTGGTAAAGCCAGCTGTTGGGGTTTCTTGCTGTGTGTTATTTTTATCTAGCCCAGTCTTCTTTTCATGGTTGTAACGTTGTAGGCATTTAGAAAATGTCTTAAACCGTTCACAGATGTCAGCAACTTTCTGTACGTTCTCTCTTCAGCCTGTTTTGACTCCCATTCACTATAGCTTTGTGAAATTGCCTCTCAGGAAGCATGCACCATGATTTTAATCGATGTATACATGAAGAGCGCATGTTCACGTACTGCGTAAAATTTTACTAGTCCGGATTTGATCTCAGACAATGTCAATTATTCGCACAGGAAGTGTCGGTCCTTTCCAGTCTAAGCAACCAGTAACCTTCTGGTTTGTGATCATTGACAAAGTCTAGGGCAGGGGTTGTCTGGCTCCTCTGCTCAACCGCATCCGACTCGCAGGCAGTTCAGGTGTTACCTACCCCATACGACCAGCGGCGAGTTGTGCTTGTGCCGGCGCTGCAGCTCCTGCCTGCCTTCCCGTCCCTGGCTGGGGCAGGGAGCGAGTCCACGGGTTCTGCTGTGCGTGGCGTGGTAGGGGGACCGCTGCGGGGCTCAGCTCTGCCCGGTGGGGTTGAGCTACGTCCCACAAGCTCTTGACGTCGTGGTCGTCGTGCCGTGAACTGCTCCAGGGTTCCCTGTTCCCTTTGATGCTGGAAGGCCTATGTTGTTATATGGCTCATTTTGCTAATTGGCAAGAGCTTTAGTTGGCGGGGTCAGGAAGGCTGATCTTTCCTTTCAGTCGGGAGTTAGTAACTTGTCATTAGTAGCCTTTTGGAAAGTACAGGCGTGTTTTAGTGCTAGTGACCTAAGGTCTCCAGCATAAATAATGCAAGGGGGCTTTTTATACTTGTACATAGGTGTTGAAGAAGCCCGTCATCCTGTGCTCTGCAGTGATTCCGATGGTCTGTAACAGATACCAACTAATACCCCACCTTGGGTGTATCTTGATTCATAAATATCCAAGATTACTTACTTCCAAGTCGTCAGTCACTTGGACAGATGTCATTTGTGACATACAGGGCCCGTCAACTCCCCTCTTCCGTTTGGACTTCTTAAATTGGCTACAACTGTTTCTTTTAACAGTCTAATAATCTAAATGTAGCTATTATTTTTCAGGAGTATTATTTTGCATTGCTACTCTGCAGGCAGAGGGTTTATCCATTTTTTCAGATGCTTGTAATTAGCATACAGGCATCTGAAAAGGGTCATCTTCTTACAGCCTCTGCTTTGTTATTGTTGTTCTTTATATCATGGTTTTGTGCTGAATGTGCATTTGGTTGCTTATTTAACCTGACTTGCCCAGCCAGCCTGGCTTACAGAGTGTGCATTTGTTCGCTGTCAGGAGGTCACTTTCCCTTTACAACACGATCCACAAATCTGACGTCTGTCCCCTGTGCTGTTCACCTAGTTGTTAACTTCAGCATCCTTCAGGTTTTTGTCTCTTTGTGCAAGAAACAGGGAGGAAGTCCAGACAGGATCTCCAGATCTCCCGAATTGTCAACAGTTGTGTAGTCCAGGAAAACAGTCACCTCCAGTGAAACCATGCCTGTCTGCTCCAGATTGCCACCCAGTCCTGCAATTCTCTTTTGTGTCTTAAACACAAAGAAACAGAGAAACCTCTGTTGACTGCCTCTTCCTCAAGCACCGCTCTTTTCATTCTGCTGCTGTGGATGGTTGGAGCCGTCCTCAGGTGCACTTGAGGTCGGTGCTTTTCAACTGCTCTTGCTCAGAGAACCAAACTGGGGAGGGCGTGCAGGTGGTGTGAGGGGGAGCTCGAACACCACCAGCAAAATGTTGCCACGGCATCCCAGGGATGTGTATTTGCTTGGTCATGTGTGTGCTGTGGGCTTGTGGACCACCTGATGATTTATGGGCCCCAGAGCTCTCTGGATCACCAGTCAGGGAACACCACTGTAGATAATCCTGTGTGCTAGGTTGAGCAAACGTCCACTTGGGCAAATCTCCACACTCTGTTCTGTGTGACTAATAAGGTCTTCAGGTGGGTTTTTAGAGGTTTGCATATGTACCTTCATTCACAGGCCAGATTTAAAGTACAGTTTCTTCTCCTAAACATATGAACGTTGAGAAAGAATGAAGGAGGAAGAGAGAGAAATAAAGAAATCACACTTCCTCTGGCTTGAGCAGGGGGTGGCTATTAAAAAGTGTTTGCATCTGCTGGTTTGGTCACTCACTGAGTAATAGAAAACTGGACTGAGACTCATGCGTCCTCCTGACCAGAGGCAGTGCCATGCCTGGCAGATACTTGTCTAGCCTTCACATTGCCTTAGGCAATCTATTCCAGGTTGTTTTGCATCCTTGCCAGTAGAAAGGGTTTTCTTCCCTGACACCTAGCCTAAATATCCACAGCTTCCATTTAGTCCATTATTTCAATGTGACTTCCTCCTTAGGCCACGAAGGGTTAAAGTAGGACCTTCTGCGGCTGCGCTGAGGAGATTGCAGTAGCTTTAAGCTAAAGGACCAGGTCATGGACCTGTAGCTTAGAGTCACTGCACATGACCATCCCTTGCAGATCATTCCCTGGGCAGTATGTGTAATGACCTCAGGTTCATGACGAAATAAAATTATCTCTTCTACTTGCCCTCAGAGGTGAACAGAAAGCTTAAAAATAGATCTACCATATGCTTAGTGATACTTAGGTATATTGATCAATGTGGAAGGGCCCTCTAGCTGTTTGCTGGCTTCCTTTGGAAAATGCTCACTAACCCAGCAGAATCTATTTTTCATGGCCCTTAGCTGGCATTTGATCCCCTTTTAAGCCCTGTCTTCTCTGGTTAACAGAAGGGACCTTCCCTCATGATTTTCCCCACCATCACCTCTTTTCTAAACTCCAAGTCTCAACCCTTGAAGTACCTGTGATGTTCTCCCATGTTTCTTGTTGGCTCATTCTTCTCCAGACCGTGCCATTCTGATTCAAGCAGTGCAGCCACCTAAGAGTCAGGGCGGGCTGTGGGATTAATGACCAAAAATGAAAACTCATCAGTCCTACAAATATATACACTGATGCAAAGACAAAGAGGACAATACATTGAGGAGAGAAGGCATCTGTCCAGCATTGTTGTTTTGTGTTCCCCTGTCTGCTGCTGGTATCTTAAATGCTGGTATCTTTTCCAGAGACAGAGGGAGACAGAAAGAAAGACAGAGACAGAGAGGAGCAGGCTTTTGGGGGTATAGGTCCATGTGTATCAGTTTCAGTACTACCTCCTGGAGTTCCCTCAGGTAGCAGTGGGATGTAGGCAACCTCGTTGGGCTTTGTGATACTGCAGGGTCCACTCTGAGCCGAGCAGTATTGATCCACCTTTGGAGACAGGGATTTTACTGTGGGTCAGTGGTCCTCAGCAGAAGCCAGGGAAGGGGACAGTAGCTTCTCTTTTTTCTCCCGTTCTTGTGGATTCTGCTTCAGTTCCCCTCCCGTTACTCATCTCCTGCTCTGCCGATTGCCCCATCCAGGTTTGTGTACATTCTTTCCGTTTCTAGGGGCATTTCCCAGCTTTTTGGCACTAGCGACTGTGTGTGGTTAAAAGGAAGGGGAGACTGACCATAGACTTCCTAGAAGACATCCCTTGTGGCACAGATGCAGCTTGCGGCAGCACAGGATTGTAGAATATGGGGTTTGTAGGGTAGTTGGCAAAATGGAGTTGAGAATCGCTGATCCGAGCAGCCTCGTGGTTGGACTATATGCATCAGTGCTGTCACTCTTCTGTGAGAGGGAATGCAAGTTAGGACTTGTCTCCTTCCACATCCCATTGTCCAGGGTGTTTTTCACTACCCTCTCAGCCTCCCACTCTCTGGTTTTCCAGATTTCAAAATCTCGGCTAAAAATGGACTAGATGGTAATGTGTCATCTTTGTAATCCTGGCAAATTCATTTCCAGGCAGTATCCCAGTTCTTGCCTGTCTGGTTAACAAGGCTTAACCTGTGTGCCTCTGAAGTTATTTTCCAGACCAAGAACGTCACATTTTACTCACTGTGGCGGGTTGACCCCGGCCAGCAACCCCTATCCAGCTCACTGCCCCCCAGCAGGATGGGGAAGAGAATCGGAAAGGCAAAAGCAAGAGAACTCATGGTTTGAGATAAAAACAGTTTAATAAGCAAAGGAAGTAAAAAGAAAACAAGTGATGCAAAGGCACTCACTCACCACCTCCCAACAGCAGACCGATGCTCAGCCAGTCTCTGAGCAACGGCTGCTTTCAAAAAACTCAGCTTTTGTTGCTGAGCACAACATCATATGGCGTGGAATATCCCTTCGGTCAGTTGGGGTCAGCTGTCTCGGTTGTGTCCCCTCCCAACCTCTTGCCCACCCTCAGCCTACTTGCTGCAGGGGCAGATTGAGAAACAAAAGTCTTGTGCAAGAACTGCTCAGCAACAGCTAAAACACTGGTGTGTTATCAGCACTGCTTTGGTCACAGATCTAAAACACAGCGGGGTTCGGGCTGCTATGAAGAAACTCAACGCCACGCAGACCCGGTACACTTACCTAAGCTGTCATACAGAAGTAAGCTGTCATGCACCGAAACCACAGCAGCAACAGCTGGGTTTGAGAAAACAGGTCTCACTAGTAGCACTTTTTTGTGTGTGTAAGTGTAGGCAGGGTTTCCGTGTCTTCCCATTACTGAGGCAGTCAGTACCTTCAGCACTCTGGTTGTTCACTGGCCTTTGTCACCATGTGGTTGCCACCTTGTCTGGGCTCTCTACCTGTAAACATTTTTGCTGTTGTAGCTGAAGCCAGTTGCAGTGATGATGAGAAGACAGGATTTCTTTGTGAGCTGGCCACAGGCAAATTTTTACTCCTATTTAGGAAGGAGAGTATTTTTTTCCCCATGTAACTGGACAAATAGGGAATTTAAAGAACATTTCTAAAATATTAGCAGTAGCAACCTTGGTGAAATGCGACCCCCTTTGGGACGGAACGGCATCTGGAATGGTCTTGAAGTAAATCATCTCCTGATTTGAAAAGCATCTTGCTCCTATTTTCTTGCTGTCACATCCTCCTAGTTCTTCAGTCACAAAACAGAAATCAGACAAGGTGGAGAAGAGGTTAGTTTCGTTTATGCATAGGCAAAGAGGTGGCGAAGCGGGGGAGCAATGGGTTTCTTTAGAGAAAATCTTTTTCTATGCCTCTTACATATTCCAAAGAAACAAACAGGCAGAATTTCTATACCGGTCCCTTTCCCTTTCCGCCCTTCCTTCCCTGCCCATCCTGATTCACATTTTGCATTCTGCTCCATGCTGGTCCCATACTGTGGATCAGATGAACACCCATTAATCCTGGGTAGATTCTAAAAATAAGAATGGAAAGAAAAAAAATCAGAACAGTGTGAATCAACCTGCAATCATCTTTCTGTTCTCTTAACAGGGGAAAAGAAAGAGGAAATCAGTGGAGACACTGTTTCACTTCTCATTCCAAGATAAAATGATTCTGCCATTTGCAGCAGTTGTTCTCTTGATATAGGTTTTCTAATTTATATACTTAAAAAGGCACTTTAAAATTTAGGCGCATTAGCTCAAAATGCTTATGCAGACCATGCACCCGCTTCTCTCTGCTCATGAATAGAGCTATCACAAGCAGCCTGATGAAGGAGGAGTGTAGCTTGAAATTGCACTATTGAATTTACATGGTGTTCTCGTGTGTTACTCAGAAGCAAGGATAGACCCATCCTTTGGGGGGTTTTACTGTGCGTAGCAGCGTGTTTACTGTGTGTAGCTGCTGCCTTTAGCTGTTAATTTCAAAGCTTCCTTTAACTCATTTTAAGCACAAAAAAAAGAAAAAAAAAGAAAGAAATCCTATGTGCAGTTTTGAGTCTGGCTTGCTCTTCAGTTTATGAATGTAAAATCTGCAGGCCTTCCTTTTCAAGTTAGCTATATGTAAGCTTATTTCTTTTAGATTACAAGTGAAGTTTGGAAATTGGTGGGAAAAGAAAAAATCACAGAAGAACCTCTCCTCAGAACTGCTCTCCCTGTGCTGCATTTTTCTAGGGCATCTTTTTTTTAAAGTAATAAAAGCCCTGAGACAGTACCAGGTGTAACTCAGTTACCGTTACTTTAAGAGATTGGAGGGTGTGACTCTGCTTTAATCACTGCTTATGTTTTGTTCTGGTTTGGTTTTGCTGAAAGGGATATATCACAGAGAGTGGAAAAGAATTCAGTGTTTTTTGAAAAAGAGGAGGCCATGACATTCACAGACTCGGCTGGCAAAGAAGCTGCAGAAAACCGAAAGGGTGGCGGCGTGTCCTTTTGTGGGCAGTGCGGAGGGTTTGTCTCCTCTTCTTGCACGGGTTGCGTTGGGCACCTTTTGATTACGGCTGCTCGAACAGCCGCATTGTGCTAATGCACCTTCTTGTGGCCTTGCCAGGTGACCTCCCCACCAGCCAGCCACCAGCCAGTCCCACCACCACAACTGTCCCTCAAACAAGCACCACACGTGGACACGGTTATTGTCCCTCCTGCCCGGCTGGAACGCCGACTTCCTTTTTCCACCCTAGCTTGTAATAAATGTATTGTGTAGATACATAGATAATAAATAGATTGTCTAGATTGTAATAAATCTCTTGCCGGAGAGGGACCGTACCCCACCAGCGGGACAACGGATCTGTTTGTGAAGACATTCATTGTGCTTTCTCCCTGGCATTCGGTGCTCAGCCTCTGGCAGAAGCCAAGGGCCTGGTTGTAGTTGAGTGAAATCGCCGGTCCTGGCCTCCAGGGCTGGCTGAAGTTAAACGGGCGAGAAGAAGCCCAAATCTTCATCTTTCATAACTGACTCGCAGTTCAGGTCCCAAAGGGGAAAAAGAGGGAAGGCAAGCACAGTGCTATGCTTTGCAGACACGTGTTACAACTTAAACATCGTCTGTGGTGTCTGGAAGCTGTCGTTGCCGGGGCTGCATCCCCAGTCACCCAGTAAATGGGGAGGAACAGCGGGGCAGAACATGGCGCGTCAAAGCTCCTTGCAGGATCTGCTCTTCTCATGGCAGCAGGAGCTGCTCCTTTTCCTGAATCCCTTCTGCCACCACTGTAGAAGACTTCTGAAGCAACTTTATGCTGACAAGAAACACCAGTAAGAGCGCTCCAGCACTGTAAAAGGCGTTTGCTTTGAGCCGGAGCAGTATGGCAGCAGGAGCTCATCCAAGACTGCTCTTCCTACTCCTCCAGCCAGGGATGTCCATTGACACTGGGCAGTGGCCTGACTTTTGGCTGCTGCAGGCAAACAAGCAATTAATTAAACTGCTGAGATTTTTCTGCTCAGCCCACTAAAGCAGAATCCGGGAGTGAGGCATGAAAGGACTGCCTTCAAAAATCAAGAGAGTGCAGCCCGGGCATTTTTCAGTGCTGTTTTTCTCATGAAAACGCTGTTTCAATGCAGTCATTGATCCTGATACATACTTGACTTGAAGTTTTGCCCTGGTGTTTCTGGCCTTTTGTTCAGGAATACCACATTGTGTGTATGTGAGATTTTCTGCATATTGTTAATAGTAACAGGCCATCCAGTGGTAGTACTGCGTCTTCTCTGATTTACATTTTTTAATGCAGTATGACAGGTGTGGTGCACATGTAGATTTGCAGGCATTCTACACAAATCCCCAGTCTCTAGTCTCTTTCAAGGCTGAACCAGATCTATAACACTGCAGTAAAATTCTATTCTTTCTAGATCAGGCCAGTAGTATAAAAATTATATATATATGTATAGTAACCTGCAGCCCACAAGCCTGAGAAATAATGAATAACACCCAAGAGTTCAAATGATTTTACAGTATTTGTTGTATCTTTCTGACCTGCTTTATGATTCCTAAAATTGTGGAATCAATGGTCAAGCTGGAATGAAGGCAGTCCTCTAAAAGGTCCCAGAGTTAATAGATAAAAACAAAAATAACACAACAAGTGTTGCTATTTTATTCCATCTGCTTAGTTTGAATTGCCTTGAAACTGACACAGAATTAATTCTGGAAATCCAAAATGCTCCCATCAGCATAGATACAAGTCAAATAGAGGTCAGCAAGCAGACAGCATGAGAATTACTGACCTACATAGGACTAGTTTTAAGTGCCTATTTGTTGCCTAACTTGAAATGCCTTCCTAATGACTTCTAATGGTCAAAGTGAGTGAGCAAGGCTTTTCTGAAAATTGGGGGGTTTAATGTGTCTCGGGCTTGTGTTTCAAAGTATGTACTTCTTCAGCTTCTCTCTAGGGAGCTACTAATGGTGGCATGGAAAGTAAGACATTTCAACTTCAGGGTAAATTTCTGTGTTGTTTATTCCCCCTATCCAGCCTGCAGGAGGCATTCCACAGAAAACTAAAGTCTCTTTTAAAAACTCTTGTAGTTCTTATTCTTGGAAAGCCTTTTCTGTCCCTCTTGCATCTTCACGGTAACTCAGAATGTGACATTTTGAATATTAAATCCTACTGTAGCTCATGAAATTTGGCTTATTTGATGTCACAGACTGATACTTCTGTGGTGCTTTCAGCAAAACATAAAACGCCAAGAAGATATCCCTTAGAGAATATATTTTTCACAGCCATGCTGGATGCAACCCTTGGTTTGATTAACAAGCATGTTCACCGCAGAGACTGAATAAAAGCCAAGGATTTTGTTCTTCTGATTCCCTTTTAACATAACTGTTTCTTAACTCAGCTTTCCTGCTGGTGCTTTCCAGACAAGATTCGTTAGATTTGGTCAGAAAAAGACAGTTGACAGTTACCAGTCATCCAGTCTTTCCCTTTCATGTCTTGCACTGAAAGAAGTTCTCCTAAAAATATACCGTCAAATTTTATTCCAGAGAAAACCAGGAGGAATGACAATGTGCCCTGCTGGGTCTGAACCTGCTCCATATCTCTTCAGCAGGTTGGAGCCCTCTCCCGTGGTGGTCTCTTTTCCTACACAAGGGGTTGGAGGACAGAGGCCATGACGTGGATAGGAGGGTGCAGAATAGAGAGGTTTTTCCTTGCATCTCCCTGTACCCCTCTCTCAAGCATTTTAAAGACCCACTTTCTCCTAGAACACCCAAAAAATCAGGTTCTGAAGAGGTGCCATAATGCAGAGTTTCAGCTGAGAGTTGCAAAATCTCATGGAAAAACTTCTGATGTTCTGAAGGAGTCAATTTACACCAGTCTTCCTCACATCCATCTTTTCCTGATGGCTTACAACTGCAGAAGCTAGACTAAGCAAAGGCTTATCAATACTTTTTGCTTTTCAAATATCATGTGTTGGAGCTTTTACTTTTAAAATAGAAGTATGAAAAATTTACCTTTCCTGGTACTCCTGGACTTTTCCTAGGCTTTGATTCGCTAACAGAGGACTGCTTTTGTTTCTGTTAATGGACTGGAGTCTGGCTTTGGTGGGTGTTTCAGTCTTGGCTTCCATTTTGTATCAAGAACCGACAGGAAAACTGAAGGAGGGTGATTTACGATAATAGTAACAGTGTTAATAACATCTCCTTAGCCTTCATCTGTTTCCTAACTGAAAGTAATTAAGGTGCTATGACTATGTAAATAATTAATAATGTTATGATTTATGTTATATCTTTGTCGAATAACGTTTCCACCATGTGGGAGGAAACTACTATTCTGGTTAGGCTGATGTTGGATTGCTTGCAGTGTAAATGTTGGAGTCCCAGAAACATAGCAAGGACAGGAAAGGAGACAAATAACATAATGGTTATTTTCATTTGTCTCTAAGGAAAAAAAAAAACATGTAAATGTTTTATGTTTTCATGAAAACACATGTTTTATATTGAACATAAAAACACAACTTTAAAATAAACAAATTCAACTTGCTTGCATTAGAAAAGTTCATTTTAATTAGGCTAGTTACATACCTTTTAACAATACCAGTGTCAAATTATGATAATGTTGGGTGACCCATAACTCACACGTCTGAGAAATGCTGCCTTTCCTAATGGAAATGAATAAAACTTTGTTCCTTTACTGTAAGTTGCGCAGCATGTTGGATGGACAATGTTGTGTGCTCGTCTCTAGAGAGTTGAGTGTAAAACAGCTCCAGATTTTGTTTGGTGATCTCAGAGCTGGCTGAATAACTCCAGCCTTCCACGGTTTCAAATGCTGACATGCAGGGAGATGAGACTTTCGGATATTAAAAGCCTGCTCTGTGATACTGAAGGAGATTAGTTTTTGGAATCTATTCATTGACACAAAGGCCGATGCTGAATGGAGGTTATATTTATTGTCTATGAAACCCCTGAGTTAGCTGAAATCGCTTTAAGCATGTACATGCATACATGTATTTCCTCACATTTAGCCAACTCCCCATGATGCTGGTTTCTTTGAGACAGGAACAGACAACTTTCAGGGACTTGGCTTGAAAAGATGCGTGCATGTAACACCCTCCGTCACATTTTACAAGGCTACAATCAAGCAGTCTTTATGCTTGGATTGTCTAGACACTGTGACAAAGCAGGAGAGGGAAAGTGGAAGAAAAAGCCCTTTTTGTCAGTCATTCCCTTTGCATCAAATTCTCCTTCCCTGTGTGCTACCATTGCCAGCAAAAAGATAAAGGGAGCAAAAACCAAACAAAAGTCAAGAAACAGACAATACGCTGGTTTTCTATTCGTATCATTCCATGTAAAAAGAAAACCCCAAACCATTATTTTTCTGAAACTACCTGTACATATGTATACCATCTCCTGATTTATTAACCTCTTTCAGAATTAATACTTTGAGCAATATTTGGGGGGGGGGGTAGCTGATTTGTTGTTTTAACTTTTTCCTCATCAGTGTGTAAATGAAGTGTGTAGGGATGTCTTGTCAGCACTTGTAAATTGGTATGCAAAATCTTCCTAGATTTCAGTGGAGATTTTTTTTCCCTGCTCAGCTGAATGTTTGTGAATGAGCAACAAGAAAACCCCTTTCCACTCACCGCTCTCCCAGATTTCATGTTTCCCATCTTTTTTTTTCTTTCATTCTTTCATTTTCTTTTCTACTTTTTCCCATGCAAACACGTGGGAAAAAATAAGAGGAGAAACAGAGTTGGGAGGGGAAAGGGAGGAGGTGATAGAGTTTCACAGGGAGGTAGGTTTGCTAGCCAACGGAAAGGCTGCTGAGATTCTTCTTTAAATAGTAACGCCTGTGTATCACTTAACTGTTTTGAGGTGAATAAGCATATGTTCCAGCACTTGTACCTTTTAACCAGTCTGCTTTAATGGCTCACTCTTCCCTGTTTGGACAGTCAGTGCCTCTCTCTGCCCTTTCTCTCGAGCTGGGATTTCCCTCATGGCATCTCCCACGTAGCGTTTGCTCGCTACCCGTGTTTTGCTCTCCGCGCACTGGAGCCACGCTCCCGCAGAGGCACAGCAGGCTCCACGCAGTGAGTCCCAGACCTGTCCCTCCCACACGAAGCCTCCCTGGCCTCTGCCCGTGCTGACAGCACTGAGATGAGCCGTCGCCCATGGGGCCCTCCCCCTCCCTGTGGTCCTGCTTCACTCCCTGGCATCGCTCGTGGGGCTCCTTGGCTCTGAGAGGAGCCGGGAAAACCTCACCTCTGAGGGACATCTCCAAACAGGGTCTCTAGAGCTGCCTCACCTCTGAGGGACGTCTCCAAACAGAGGGTCTCCAGAGCCAGACCGTCCCGCTGCTGAAACGGGCAAAAGTGGCAGAGATAGCTCTGCCGAGCAGTTTTTCGCCAGTGATACGAAGCTGGCTGGGACACCTCTGCACCCATCGCTGTCCCTGTGGGCTGAGCTGGAGTCACTGCTGGTCCCGGGGGTGGACGATCTCGAGCCCCAGCACGGCACCCCACACCTCCAGCGCCGACCCAGCTCCACCAGGGCCAGCAGAGGCTGGAGGCCAGCCCGGCTGCCGCAGCAGCAGCAGAGTATTTTGCAGCTTCCAAGCTGCAAACCCGTTTCCCTCGGCCTGTTGTTGCTTTAGTTTCGTGAGGGATCCCAGCTCGTGCTACCCGTTGCAGCAAGGACAGAGGCAGGAGTCCTTGTTTCTGTTTGCGTAAAGAGGCTTAAACATTTTGGTGAGGGAGCTCTGCTGAGTAGATGTGGTGTCTTGAAGGAAATACAGAAATGCAAAAAGGGCACCTTTAAGTTAAGCTAAGAGCAAGAGACGGTAGACCTGTGCTAACAGCAGGCAATACAGCTCAGGGAAATACATTAAAAATGGTGCTTGTTTTTCTGAACAGGCTTGTAGAATAACTGGAAGTATCTTCAAATTGAAGAAAATAACCTTCAACAGAAGGGTTTTTTTAATTAGGCAGGTTAGATTTAGGAAGCACGTATCCAGACTGTAGACTGTCACAGACAAGCAGGGAGCTGCTGCATAATTTTTCAAGCATTAGCAGTGGAGGAATATGCTTTTTCTGAATCCCATGGGTTTGTCGAAACCAATTTCCTGTGTTGATGTTGGGGTAAGGCATACAAAACATCCAGCAGGGCAGCTACAGAAAAATGAGGATATTTGAAAAAGGATAGGCTTTTTATTTACCCTAAGTGATGGATATTGGCTGAAATGTGGAAGTAATAAGCAGGGGGAAATGTGCTTTGCTATACTTTTCCTTTTTTTGTGTTCTCTGCATTTTCTCCCTGTCTATTCATATATTCTGGACAAAGCACGTCTAGTAAGTCTAAGTTTTTAAAGATTTTTCTATTGTCATTGCTCTTCTTGCAGCCCCAGTGTTTAGAGTATGTTGTTTGCGTGCCAGGTTACATTAAGAGTCACTGTACCGGTTCAGATCAAGGGTGCATCCGGATGAGTATCTGATTCCATAGATTCATCACACCCAGCTTCAGAAACTGAGGTTTTGTGTCTAGATTCAGCTCGAGTCAATAGGACAGAGTTCAGTAACACCAGCACATGGACTGTAAGATGTTAGAGCTCGCAGATGAAAAGCAATACCAGGTAACAGGACTAAACTTGGAGGGCTGCTTCTAAGATGTGGCAAATCACCCTCTGTCTCCCTCCACCTAGAGAGAGGTAGGCACCTAAAATTAAAAGAGATTAACGCAGGCCCTGGTAGTGCCCCATGAGAGTGCTGAACAAGAGGTGACAAGAATTAAAAAACTTAGGGCAACCTTTTCCAAGCCGTACCCTCTCAGTTTCCTCCTGTCTGGGATCTGGACTTTGAGATGCTCTGCATTTGACATGTTAATTCTTCTGGCAGTTTCTCTAGTTTCTTAACTCACGTATACCTTGGGCAGCCCCACCTTCTGCTACCAGCAGGTTTTACCCTTCAGTTCGGTACTGCATAAACGGGCGCTTCCTTCTGGTTTAGTTGTGCCGTCTGATAGCTCCCTCCTACTCTCCTGTGCTGTAATAGCTACCGGCTCATTGTGTCTGCTTTTCTGCCAGTCACACAGAGCTCCAGCAAGGGAAAGAGGTTGTGTTGCCTTTAGGTGAAGTCAGCTCTTGTGTAGTTGGCGAGTTCAAGCACAAACCGTGAGCTGTGTGCCTTCTAGGTGTTTCGGAGGGCGGACTCGAACACCTCCAGCCGCACTTTTTGGCCGAGTCCTTTGCCTGCCAGTCGTGCTCTCCTGGCGAAGGGTGAGCAAGAGGGGGTTCATCCTCTCGCGACCTCCCTGCAAGCCATTGCCAGGCAGGACCTCCTTCCCCAGGCCTCGATGGGAAACAACTGCAAGGAGGGGTTTGTGTGAGCTTTTCCCAGTGTGTTGCTGTTTAGATTCAAACCACTGTGGGTTTTTTTTCAAAGTACTTAACTTTTGAGTGGAGAACTTAATTTGATCCTCGTCCTATGTGGGTTTAGGGGAGATCTGGTGAGCATCAAGGTATGAACTCCTGTCTTTTCCTTCCTCTCCTAGGATTTTAGATAATGGGCTGTGTGCAATGTAAGGATAAAGAAGCAACAAAACTGACTGACGAGAGGGATGGCAGTTTAACTCAAAGTTCAGGCTACCGCTATGGGACAGATCCCACTCCGCAGCACTATCCTAGCTTTGGTGTGACTTCAATCCCAAACTACAACAACTTCCATGCCACAGGAGGCCAAGGACTGACTGTGTTCGGTGGAGTCAATTCCTCCTCTCATACAGGGACACTGCGTACAAGAGGAGGAACAGGTGAGTTTTGAAGTCTTCTTTCAGTGCTCTTAGTGAGTATCAATCACAAAATTAAAGCAGAGGAACAACTGTCTCAGCACGCTGCTTTTGGGAAGAGTTATTTCATTAAACAGTGCAAAGAATTGAAGTAGGGGCGGAGCTGGGTCTTCAGCCCTGCCTTTGCTAACTTGCAGATGCTAGTTCACTCCAGGGTTGAGAAATTATGTATACATGCACGATTTGGCTGACTGACTGTCTCATTCCTCTACCAGGGAATGGAAAGTGTGGTCTGAGCCACCTCAAGTAGTTAACAGGAAATACTTGGCATGGCTATGTCTAAACTCTCTCTTCAAACCCCCTTTGCCCACTTGGGATCCTACACTGTGTGTGGGTACCAAACCAAGAGTACTGATGACTGTACAGAGTGAAGGAGGTGGCGTGCCCGCTGGCTGCATAAAAGTAGAGGGATTAGAATGGTTGTCCAAAAAGTAGGAGGTTTCAATTTATTTTGCTCCTCAGCAGCCAGAGTAGCTTACATTTGGCTTAGCCACCTCATCTCTTGAGGCTCCTTTCCCTCCTGTTTTTTGTGATGGAGTGTAACTCACCTATCTTCTTCTTTAGGTGTAACTCTTTTTGTGGCGCTTTATGACTATGAAGCAAGAACAGAAGATGACTTGAGTTTTCACAAAGGAGAAAAATTTCAAATACTTAACAGCTCGTAAGTTTTAGGCTTGGAATGTGCTCTTTAATATTTTTAAACTTATAATGTTGACAATTATATTTGCTTATGTTATTAGTAAAATCTAATGTTGGATATTCAAGATATATAGGGGGTTTACTCTATGCTTACTAACTTGTCTTCGCATTTAGTGCACTTTTGCAAAGTGCCTTATTGTTAAAAAAACCCCACCAACCACATGCAGCTTTACTTCAAAAATAAGTTTTAGATTGTGTGATTCACTGCTTACATTTCACAGTAAACTCACACGCAGAACTGAGAGTACCAGCTCTGTACTTTACCAGTAGTCACAGAAGTTCTGCAAGGCATGTGCTAACACTTTTTGCAATCTGCCGCAAGTATCTCTACGCAGAAACGAGCTAAAAACTGATTCACAAAAGAGACGTTACCCAGACTTGCTTGCCAAGTTTAAAAGCATTTTTTTTTCCTTTTAAAGGTAGGTGATACAGTCAGAACATGCTAGAAAGTTCTGTTACATGAGAATGCACCATTGTACAGTTGCATTTGGCATGAAAACCACACTTCCATCCTGGAAATCATCAACTTAAATTAATTTTATTAACTGCCCATAGAAAAAAATCCCTTAGCAATTTAAAAATAACATCTAAAACTTACTGTGCTACTGACCTATATCTGAACATCTTGTAATTCTTGGCTAAGAACATGAAGTTGAAGGCTCTGTGTTGTGTTCAGTATTGCTATCGCGTAGAGGTAAAAATGGGTTAACAACCAAATATGTTGCTTTCTAGAGGCTTTGTTATATTGCTCTCATCTTTTTTTCTTACACTGTGTGACAGTGAGGCAAATTCATCCCTGGTGCAACTCCTGTTAATTTTAATAGAACAACTCCAGGGTTGGAATTGGCTCAATGTGCATTAAAGTAAAAAAATAAATAAATCAGGTAATTCTGTGGAATATTTCATGAAGCCATGAAGCTGGAGAGCTTTGATGTAGATGAAAGCACAGAAACTTCAGTTGTGACTTGTAGAGGGAGCAGCAGTTTAAAAACCTCTCTACTTCTAAATTAGCATTTGGAAAAAAAACCCTTTTTTAACCTATCATCCATTTTGTTCACATTGTCTGCTGCTTTCCTAACCTTGCACAAACTACGCCATAACTTGAAACAAGAAGAAATTCCACACATTATTAATTCCTTACACACACCAGTTGATGAAATCAGGGAATGCTCACAGGGACTTGCGGAGCAATCATACTTGGAGTCAGTGGGACAGAGAGATTCCCCCACATGTGGGTGGTTTCAGTACATGCATTTTGATGCAGGTAATTACTGCCTGGAGGAAGGTTTTCTAAAAGAAAAAAAAAAAAAAAAAGACAAGAATCCACTGATTTTCCTGTAGGATTATAGAAGCTCAGTTCCCATCGTAGTCAGCTCTGTCTGCTTATAAACATGGACCTAACCACACTCCTGGAGTAGTGACAGCCAGGCTGGGAATCTCTAGAAAGCAGCTTTTCTGTGAGAATGCTTCCTCTCTCACTTATATCAGAAATTATATGAAAGAAGCCCTTTTTTTTAAGAGTCTGACAATGCTGCTTGCAACCAGAAAGCATATACATGCACTAGTTTGTCAGGAATTTTTGGAGGGGTTTGGATTTTTTTTTAGCTCTCCATGAATGAAATTTGATTTGTGCTTTGGATTAGAAGTTCAAGACAGCCATACCTGAAATGGCATACAAAGGGTATCCCTGTGATTTGAAGTCAGAAATTACACCAAGGGCAGCGTGGGGGAAAGAGGTACCCGCAGGGGTGGTTCAGGGCAGAGCCTGAGTTCAGGGCTCGGAGACACTCGGCCATCCCCTGCGTCCCCACCACCGCTCCCACACACCCTGGCTGGCCCCATTGACTAGCTCTTCCTACCTCAGCTGGGTGTCTGAAATTAAGAGCCAGGAAAAAATCTGCATTCTTCCTCCTTTCTGGCAGCGCTTTGAGAGATTTAAGCTTCTCTGTCAAAGCAGAGGGGGTTGTCCCTGATGGTGTGATCATCTACAAGACTGCTTTTTTCCTCCCTAGATATGATAAAATACCTCCATCTAGTGGACTCTCTGTACAGTAAGGAGAACAAGTATAATGGTACAATTTATCAACCACAGTATGGCATAATCTCTCGGAAATATTCCACAGCAACATATGGGGGAAGGGTTAGCCCTTCAGCTAGTAAAATTAGGGTCACAAACAGATAGGGCCATTTGCCCGACATACTAATGCACACAAGGTGTATTAAAATAGTGTCAGCTGCCAGCCTCTAGAAAAGCTACTTGTTCTTCACTTTTTTGAACGGTAGAATTGGAAACGTCTCCTTTTTGACCAATCACAGCTGTTTGCTCGTTGTTTTCTATAGAGTTTGTACTCCTTCAAAGTGTTAAAGAAAGTGGAGTTGAAAATTTAAAAGAGCTCACCTTGACACAACCTTTCCTGCCAGTAGTAGCTTAGACAATGTGTTTTCTGTAACTGCTTGCTTGCAGAAGAGGCTGAATTCTCTGGCCATATTTGATAATAGTGTTTTACTTAGTGAACAGATCTCTGTTTTACAGAGAGGGGAACTGAGAAAGAGTTTCTAAGCAGTCCGGAAATAGAAAAGAGAATGCTTATTAGTAGCAGTAGGAGTTAAACATCAGTGAATCTGCTGCTGAGAATGAAATACAAATTGCGAAATCCCAAATAGCTGCATCCTGTAAAAAGCTGAGAAATAAACTTCTCTTAAAGCTGCGCATTCTATAGCAACATGCGCTGTCTGAAGTGCAGTACCATGTCCCACTGTGCACCAGCGTACGACAAAAATTGATGCTAAGCCTGTGGAACACTGCCATGAGATGGTCCTGCATGGACCTCTTCATGTTTAAATGTTGTAGAAGAATGGGGTTTTGTAAGTATTCGAAAATGCAGCTAAGTCCTTTGCTACTTCAGATACCTCCTCTAGGTGGCCAGGAGAGGAATCTAGACAATGAAGTGTGATCCTTAAGGGCCATCTAAAACTCCATGTTGCTTGCTGGCTTTTTGATGCCTTTGGGTTTCAGATTAATTATCCCCACAAAAGTTTAAAATTAGCAGTGGATGTGACAGTGTTCAGTTTGGCAGTTTTTCTATAAGCTCCCTCAAGGGTCCATATTAGAATAATTGCTATGTAGACAGTTTTCAATATTCTAGTCCAAATCCAGCCCTCAGCAAACCCGATTTCACTGGGTTGTTATGCCTGTTTATGCCATTATGCTACATTTGGAAGGCTACATTACTAATCACCGCTGAAATAATAATAAGTGTAAAGAAATACATATATTATTTGGGTTTAGATGCAAACATCTCTCTCAGAAGCGCGCAAGTGATAAAGAGATGAGTTGCTGTGGCTTCTTAACGCCACGCAGCTGTGGGTGCTGTTAGCAAAGTCAGACCATTGCCTTTACATCTGTGTCTCGCTCTCACTTCTCCTCACCTCTGTTTCTGCAGGGAAGGAGACTGGTGGGAGGCCCGGTCCTTGACAACAGGCGAAACTGGTTACATTCCCAGTAATTATGTGGCTCCAGTCGATTCCATCCAAGCAGAGGAGTATGTTTTCTTTTTGTTGTAAAGACCCATTAGTCCTGTGTTTTAAGGAGGTTTGAGGAGTTGGGTTTGATTGATTGCAGCGATTTTTCAAATGACTTACATTATTTTTATTTCAGTTCTTAACTGCACTGATAAATAATTAGGTAATTAGTAACAAAAGAAGCACAAGCTCAGTGCTTTTTCAATGTCAAAACAAAGGAAGAAAACCTAAAGGAACATAGGTCTGCTTCCTTTATTTGAGTGTTGACTGATTTCAAGCTTTAAGCAAAAGGTGCCCTTGCTTGTCCTGAATCAACTTGTAAAAATATTTGGAGTCAATTAGTGTGCAAACTGTCTATTAAAGAGAGCATGTTGTATCAACAGATACCTACCAATAGGTAGGATGCCTACAACACATACAGCAGGCAACATAATGAGGACATACCTATGTGAAAAACGGAGTGCTGTGTGTATCCATATTATTTCTAGTATAAAAGATACACTGGAGGAGCTTATATGGCTGAGCAGGTACTACTGTAATCTGTACTTCAGGTTCTACTTGGTTGATTGTGAAACCAAAAAAAAAAAAAAAAATTGCTGCAGGAAGGAAAAAGGTACCAAAATTCTGAAAGCCTTATACAACCACAGTAAAGTGGTTGCATCTGGTCCTTCTACTGAGGTTTTATAGCTGTGCTGCAACAAAAATATTGAATACTAATACATCACTATGTAAGTCAAATATGTAGTTTACAGCAACATCTGTAAAAATACTGCTCTTCGGCAGCGACACATTTTTCTGCCCTTTTCCTTGTCTGTTCCTTCCCCCCACCAAGTCTTGCTCTCTGTTTGTCAAAGTCTGGCCTTTGTTGTAAGACACTAAACAAGCATTCTCAGCACCTATTGATTATAAGCTTAATGCAAAGTGCTACTGCACAACTTACACAACATCTACTACACAGTTTGCCACATTAGCTTCCCCCCACAATAAAAGAGACACAGTAGAAGAAAAATTGTTGAATATACTTGGGTAACAGTAGTTTCTGCAAGTAATCCTCCATGTCTGAGCTCCATGACACTACCTAGTGATCCGATGTAGCATTTGTCTTACTAATTCTGGTGTTCCCTAAGGTGGTACTTTGGCAAACTTGGCCGAAAAGATGCCGAGAGGCAGCTGTTGTCATTTGGAAACCCCAGAGGTACCTTCCTGATCCGGGAAAGCGAAACTACCAAAGGTAGGCTGGCCAAAGCTATTCTGACAATAAATGAGAGATAGATGAGAAAAATAGCGCTAAATTTGTGAAATACTCTTTTCAGCGGTACGAAGGTAGAGATAAGCGTCATCTTGCATGTATGTGTGCTAGGGAATTAGATGTGTGGACGTCCGAGGTCTCAGAGCGAGTATTCAAAGCAGAGAACAACCCAAGTGCAATCCATGCCGTGCTCAGCCCGTGGTCTCGTCGGCGCAAGCCGCGCACAGGCAGGGCGCCGTGCTCCGCCGTCGCACTCTGAACCCCGCACCGTCTCTCTCGGCGCGTGTGCCGAGGATACGACTGTTGCAGTGGAGCTGGGTGGAGAGTGGCCCCTCACAACAGCAGCTTTGGGGCCACGGGGGGCAGATCTCCTGGTGTCCGTGTCTGGGTCCAGGCACAGCCAGCTAGCTTAGTGTGAACAGAGGCTCGGAATCTCGTCTAGTTTGGTGAAAATTACTGCTTGATCCTGAACAAGCAGAATATTTGGATCTTCTCGCCTGGAAGATGTAAGATAAGATTGCGGGCGTGGGGATTGGGGGTTATTATCTTGGGATAATAGGGAGATAATAAAATGGGATAATAAAAAATTAGGGGATTTTTTGGCTTTTCCCCTTTGAAATGCTGGATGCCTGGGTGAAAAAAAAAGATTAAAAAAAAGATGTAGTAGTTTTAAATTAATAGATTAACAGTGAAAAGTCTTGAAAATATTTCTAATTAATATATTCATGAAGTATTCAACTGTATCCATTCTGTTGAAGCCAAGCGGAAGGACGTATTCTCCTCCTTCCCTCTAAAAATATTGGAGGAGTTCCAGTTTTCTCATTGGGTGCTATCTTTGCTTTTACATTTTGTTCATGAGGCCTGTCAACATCTTCAAAGCTTCACATGTATGAAGAGACCTATCTAATTCCTACAACTATTGAGGAGAAAACCTGCAACTAAGTGAAAACAAACCTGGCCATTTCTCAATTAACCAGCAATCCAAAACAATAGCTGTGGGAAGCATAAGTCACTAGACTTAATTCCATGTAGGTTCTGAATTCTAATGATGGTTCATGCAATTAAGCACTGACTTGTCAGTGCTTTGATCAGAGCACACTCTGTCAGCTAGAGTTAGCATGCAAAGGGGTTAGAGTCATGGCTGGTAAAGGGGTTTAGAGAACAGTAGCACTACTTCCCACTGACCTGTCTTCAGATGCTGCGTTCTGTCATCTAAAATTGTAAGTTTTACTTTTTTGACTCCTGCAGTCACTGGATTCTTCCTTCACTGCCCATAACTCCAAAGACTGTTTCTGATGCAAAATCTGAATAGATGTGCCGTTGTTTCAGACAGATAATTTCCCATCTTGTCACCCCACAACTTCGCTATACCTTACGTAGCAGCGAGGCAGGAGCCTCACCAGGGGCAAGTCAGGCGCTAACTTGTTCTTTTTCTGCAAATAGCCTCCACCTGTTCTTTTTCAACAACAGTTGTTGTGATGTGTGCGAGGAGCAGGACTTCATTCCACTCTGTGCCGAGTTTAAAAACTCACTCATATAGGCATCCATGGATCCTAAAAACAAACACAAGACTGTTTCTCTAAATTATATTATCAGCTTAGTCTGTTTTGACCATTTTTTATACAGTGATAGGGCGTATGTTTTGCAGGGCTGTTTACTTAGCTAAGTCAAGGCTTTTTTCCAGAGCTGCTTGTGAGACACAAAAGCATTGGGGAAATGGAGTAATCCATCATGGATGGACTTATAGCAGCAAACTTAATTTCTCTGCATTTGAACTTAAGGCTTTCTACATCTTCAGGCTAAGTTTGCATCAAAGCCATTGGAAAAAAACAAACGTGCATGGTTTTTGTCAAAAACGCCTATTTCCCTTCTCATCCTTGTGGTGTTTCAGTATGTTGTTAGAAGAAAACAGAGGGAGCTTGTTGTTCATGAGAGAGAAAAAAGTCAGCTGGAAGGGCTCGAATGGTGCTTTCTCCCATAAGTCTTCTCAAAATGCCTTACTCCAGCTAGTCATCTTGGGCTTGAGGCAGGAATTGTTTTGTGGCCTAGAATCATCCCTTCTGCTTTAAATAATAACAATAATAAAATTAAACAGGATCATGTTAAAAGTATCATCATGGATGACTTCAGCATGAATTTAACCTCCCTTGATCATGGTTGCCTTCTCTTCTTACTTCCAAAATAAATCATATGTAGCTGGCTTTTCATTTTTTCGAGGCCTGACTACCCAGGTACTTCATCAGCTCTTGTCTGTATAATCCTTCACCTGGTTTCAATCTCCACCCTCCAAGGCTGTCTGGTTTTAGGTTTGTTTTTTTAAAAAAATTCATTAGTATGATATATTGTAATGTCATATTTCTATCCAATTTTTTATTATGTATCTCTCTTCTACTTGAAAGTATCATCAGATAATAATGAATAGTATAAATAACCAACAGCCTAAATAAATGAATAATGAAATCCATCTTGGTTCTTGTTTTTGTCCAGATTTGAACTAAAGCTCCAGTCCTGCAACTTGATCTGAGGTCAGCGGGGGTCCACGGGGGGCCACCCACGCAGCTCTGATTGCAGACCTGGAGCCACACATTGTTTACATTTTCCTAAAGAATCTAAAATAGTGACCAGATAGGCAGGGAGCGTGACTAAAGAAAATACAGCTGCTGCCAGTGGATCAAAACTCCCAAATCCAGAGGTGGAGAACACTGCCTGGAGATTTTTGAAAGTAGGCTGACAGTGTACAGCCCAGAGTAGTGGTACAAAGCATGCATGAGATGTGCTTGCAAATCCCCAAAAAGCTTTGAACTCCTAGCTGAGAGACGCGTATTTACTCAGTGGGAGAACCTCCTCAGAAAAATATCCTGAGCAAACAGTATTTTTCTACACTTAGAAATTAAAAACCCTGTCACTCCTCTCAGGGTGTCTCCCATTCACATAAACTAGAATCATCTGTGTAAGTGCTGGCTCTTTTCCTTATATTTAGATGACAACAACCGGGAATTTGAGAAGTCCTTGGAGTCAGGGTGGAGACGTTTTGTTCACCGCAGCTCCCTCGGCGGTGAGCTGCCCGCCAGTGCGGCCTGCTGCAGGTTAACGTGGTCAGGGAATCTTCTTCCTGGAGGAACATCCAGGAAAGACATCTCACACCAGGAATCGCAACCGCATAACTGGGGGGGTTCTTTAAATCGTTTCACTTAGGTGGAGGTGGTTCTGGAGGATGTGAACCTGCCAGGTGTGTTGAAAAGGACCCTGACTTGGGATAAGCAGCAGCTGGTGCTGTTTGCTGTCAATCAGACCTGTGGGAAATCACTCCACCTTTCACGTTGTCCAGAATTGTCTGCTGGCGGTTTTACTTTCCTGCCCTTAGCTGACATGGTTACCCGTGAAAGCAGCCCATGCTCCAGAAAGACGACCTTCCTGAGATCTCTGCAGCTGCCAGTTACCTCCAGGTTTTTTCCTTTTAATGCCTGAATTAGCTGTGAGTAAACACAATATTCATCTGAGCCATGAGTGAAGACTTGTCTTCTCCACTGCCTTTGAAATGGCCATGGTTTTGCTCAGAAACTGCATTATGCTGTAAAATGTGGCTTTGCTGTTGACACTGTAGAGAACCAACATGTGGGTGTCACTGTATGTAGAATAGGACTATGCTTCAAATTAAGACACCGGAATGTGCAGGTCCCCATGTAGGTGGCTGTTGTGGTTTAACCCCAGCCAGCAACTAAGCACCACGCAGCCGCTCACCCACTTCCCCCCCACCCAGTGGGATGGGGGAGAGAATCAGAAAAAAAAAAGTGAAACTCCTGGGTTAAGATAAGAACAGTTTAATAGGGCAGAAAGGAAGAAAACAATAATGATAATAATAACAATAAAATAATAATAATAATAATAAAAGAATTGGAATATACAAAACAAGTGATGGACAATGCAATTGCTCACCACTTGCTGACTGATGCCCAGTTAGTCCATGAGCAGCAATCCACCCCCCCCAGGCCAACTCCCCCCGGTTTATATACTGGGCATGGTATGGAATACCCCTTTGGCCAGTTTGGGTCAGCTGCCCTGGCTGTGTCCTGTGCCAGCTTCTTGTTCCTCTCCAACTTTCTTGCTGGCTGGGCTTGAGAAGCTGAAAAGTCCTTGACTTAGTCTAAACACTACTTAGCAACAACTGAAAGCATCAGGGTGTTCTCAACATTCGTCTTGTACTGAATCCAAAATGTAACACCGTACCAGCTGCTAGAAAGAAGATTAACTCTATCCCAGGCAAAACCAGGACAGTGGCCAAGCTGCCTTGGCAGTCAGCGGGCAGCTGGGGTTCGGTTCAGCTGCCCATGACTGCAGGCCCCTAGTGCTCAAACCTGCGTTACACCATCAATATCTGCGGTGCCACAGCACTCACGGAAACTGGGCTGGGGTTCAGCTGCCCTAACAGCACCAGAAGCTGATGTGTGGGCATCTAAATCAAGCCCGTAGCCCACCTACAGACAGCCACCGCTACACCTAAAACTAAATCCAGCCCCTCAGTTGAAGTTCCTTTCCCTGGCCATGAGCGTCCAGAGCCATGTGAGATGCCTGCAGGGCATCCGTGTGGATCCCACAAACATGACAGCCTGTGGGAAGACAGCCAAGCAGGATGTCCTGGGGCACCTCGCATGGCACTTAACCCCTGTGTTTGGGCATCGGAATCCCACCAGTAAGCTCTAAAGCTCCAGCATGGATTTGGAAAGTGAAACACGCAGTTCTTGCAGATCTCCTAGTGCACAGTACCACCTTCCAAAGACTGACGTACAAAGTGTGCTAATTTGGTTGTTCAGTGTTTATAAAGAAGTTTGGGATCCATCTGGGTAACAACACTACACGTATATAAAGTCATTACCTCCAGTGCTTCCTATGAAAATCTTGATATTTACCACCCACTGGCATTTACCTGAAGTGTAGTATTTGTGTAACCTGGCACTTAGAATAGGAAAAGTCAATTTAACACCCTGAAGCAGTAAATGTTAAAATGTGAGTTTTCATTTACACAGAAGTCCTAATTTCTTTCTAGAAAAGTGTGAAAGGGACATGGTGTGAGCATCCTAAGATTTCTGTGGTACTTACTTCATTGTGTTAGATTCACTTGTTGTTTTTCAAGGTACAGTAAGCATTTTTTGGAAGCAATTTCTCTTTCACTTTATAACAACTGGCCAGCAAACCAAAATCTTTGTGTCTAAAAGCTACTTACAGTTTTTTATTTCTCCTTTGCTTGGAACAGGTGCCTATTCCCTGTCTATTCGAGACTGGGATGATATGAAAGGAGATCACGTCAAACATTATAAGATTCGTAAACTTGACAATGGCGGCTATTATATCACAACTCGGGCACAATTTGAAACTCTTCAGCAGCTGGTTCAGCATTATTCAGGTAATTTTTCAGATCATACACAGCACTCTGAAGTATTTTAAAACAAAAGTGTTTACTGCTGAGCTGATGTATGTGTAAGACGCCCTAAAGAGTCATTTGAGCTATGTCTCTTGCTTGTTGTAATGCATCTTCCATTATCCCTTTCCCATTACAGTTATAAATGGCTTTGAGTGCCATTCACAGTGTACAGCAGCAGGGCTTTTAAAAGCTAGCACTCTACTGAGGTAAAGGTTTTGCCTGCTCTCCCTCTTCTAAGCAAACAGAATTACTGAATTTGACTTGCACATCTCAAAGCGCGAATTCCCTGTGCACAAGCGAGTGCTAATATGTACCATTTTGCAGCATACTATGGCTAATAAAGGAAATAGGGAATTGCATTGTGGAATTCAGTCACCTAAGGCAATGACCAAAAGGTTTGCATATACTACCTGACTCAAATTTTCCCACTGGATTTGTGTTCAATGTGCAAAGTATTAACATATAAATTATAATCGGTCTAATTTTAAAAATAAATATGGCAAAGTAGGTGTTTCTTTATGCAAACTGTTTGTGTCCACCCACCAAGCTCTTTTTTTTTTTTTTTTTAAATTCTTGTGATTAAAATGTGGCATGCACCATTCAACCCAAAAGTGCAAAGTGCATCCTACTGTCGCTGGCAATTGGTGTACAACTGATACAACTTTAAAGCCCCCCAAACCTCTGCATAGGACAACCAGTTCTTACAGGGAAGACTGCCATGCTTCTCAACATGGTCATTTTTAAGCAGAAATTAGTAATTTGAATTATTTTGCTTTTTATTTTTTCCTTACTTTAGCTTTTCATAATATTAACAGATGACCCCAAATGCTCATTGCTTTAAAACTTTTCATAATTTTTACTTGTGAAATCAACTTCTCTGTGGGATGTTTTTTCTGTATTCTTTGTATTCTGTCTGCTGTATTCTTATGCTATTCATACTAGACATCTGGCTGTCTTCTCCGCCCAATTTCTGATGGTTGTATGCTGCCTGGGAGAATTTCTAGTTGTTTCTGGTGACTCTACATTAAACTGAGCTAAATAATGTATAAAAACTCACATCTAAGGAAGATAATTTTCAGCCCCACTCTACCAGCTAGTATCTGTCAACTTTTAGTTTTCTGTGGTCAAATTATTTGGGTGGTGTATTTTCCATGCACAAACACAGAAACAAAAAGATCTGGAAACAGCCATTTCTGTGCAAGACAGAGGCATAACCAGCGGGGTCCAGGTAGGGTAGCTCAGGAGGGCACGGTGCGGACCCACACTCCGGAGGTTTCACCTGCACTCTCCCAGACCCAGGTGAACACAGGAGCCCTTATTCCACGCCAGCCCCAGTTGACTTGAAACAAAAAGGCTGCCTCTAACTCTGCAGGCTGGCTTGTGGGAGGTAGATCAGCCCAGCGCCTTGGGAGTACCTACATTTACTTCTGGGGAGACCTCAAAGATGCTCAAATGACTCCGTAAAGATCAGCACGGTTCCTGTACCTGTCTTAAGATACAAGTGGCTGTGCAAGCTTTATATTGTAGTCTGCTTTGTGCAGCATAGTATACTACACAACAATATGTGTGTGTATATATATTTTTTTTATATATATCATTGGTTTTACTCCTGCTAAAATATCTTGTGACTTTTGTCACAGCTCAGTCTTCTGTGAAGCTTTGCAGGAGATAAGTGTAATGAACCTGCCCCAAACAATGTAGGACTGACTGCATAAGCTAATAAAGGTTTGCTCTAGAAAGAATGGCAGAAAAAGTCTTTTACGGGACACCTATAAAAACACCTTTTCACAGAGTAGAAAATACCTTTTCCCAGGATGCCTAGAAAAAGATTAGCAGAAGAGTCTGCCAAATTTTCATTGCTGTGATTTTCAGAAAAAGTGAATCTTCTCTGCGTTTCATTTACTCAGTACAGAAACAATCCAGTTTGCAACTTATAGATGATTTTTTAAAAGTTATACTGTACTATAATATACAAGTTACTCATGAAGTTATCTTAATGCAGCTTTGTGGGAGAAGGGAAACCCTGAGTCCACAAGAGAAACCATTAGTGGTCATCTTCCATTTCAGGCTGTGGAAGCAGAGACCAAAATATTTCCTGTTCTGTCTCAAACGAATATGTTTCAGTGTTCAATTTCTAATCTTCCAGGATGCTTTGTGGTATGCAACTAACAGCTGTTGTGAGTAGCATTGTTTTTATGCTTACTGTTTTTGTTTCATGTCACACTTTTTTTTCTTTCCTCTCCTTTGCTGTTGGCTTCACTTCTGGCTCCATCAGAGAGAGCTGCAGGTCTTTGCTGCCGCTTAGTAGTCCCCTGTCATAAAGGAATGCCAAGGCTTACTGATCTGTCTGTCAAAACCAAAGATGTCTGGGAAATTCCACGAGAATCCCTACAGTTGATCAAGAGACTGGGAAATGGGCAGTTTGGGGAAGTATGGATGGGTATGGAGCAAAATAATTATTCTAAAATAGCTCTCTATGTGGGGATTACAAGATGGAAGGTGAAAATGTAGGACACGGTGACCCACAAGAAAAAAAAGAGCAAAGCTCTAACTGTTAGGAAAAATGTCTTTGGAATCATGTCTTTGACTTTGAAATTCTTTCATCTTCAACTATGACTGTAATTGATGGCAAAAGAAAACTGGAATTCCTTGTTTCCTTGGAAGGCTTTGATTTTGACAAATTACCACTGTCTTAATAATAAATCAAGGCTTGCATAGTAATCTATTAATTATACCAAGGAGCCTTTTTCTGCAAGCTAACAAAAAAGTCCTTACCTTCAGTATCCAAAAATCAGTGTTTGCAAATGAACTTTAATGCAGCACTGAGAGACAAATCACCTTCCATCTTTCTCAATGCATGCATACTTTTGGATTATAAGTGTGTTTTTTTTATTAATTTCCTCTCCTATAGAGAAAGCTGATGGTTTGTGTTTTAACTTAACTGTGATTGCTACGAATAATACCCCTCAAACTGTTGGATTGGCTAAAGATGCATGGGAAGTTGCACGTGATTCATTATTTCTGGAACAGAAGCTTGGTCAGGGGTGTTTCGCTGAAGTGTGGCGTGGTAAGGCAGAGAATATATTTTGCTTTGGATGGATCTTTTAAGGCCGTCTTGGCAGACATAAACATTTCAAGTAGAGATCTTAAAGCTAATAAATCAGAATAGTATGAAATGTTAGTCTATGTCACCTAAAACAGTCAGACCTAAATACAGTAATCCATGGGGAAACTTCCTTTCACCTGCACAAGCTGGTATGAGAGGTTAGGGTATTAAACTTCATTAATTGCATCGGGTTTATTTGGGTGACTACACAATTGCTAGGTATTAAAATAGGAATGATGCTAAACTTGTAAGGCAGAATGGCTAACCAGAAATTAATCTGGTAAGTAGATATTTTGCTTTCCTCATGTGTTTTAGCACTGATGGGGTCAGACCCTGAAAATGCTTCCATCCGCTCTCTCAGTTTAAAATAATGGCAAGTATCAGCAAGCTGATATTGTCAAGCTAGCTTCCCCGTGTATCCACTTCTTTAAGTCCATTTTGAAATTTGTATCTGCAGCAGAACCCCATAACTGGATATAGAGACCAGGGACAATAGAGACAAGACTTGCCCAGCCCAGCTGAACCCCCACTTTGAAGTCCAGAAATACTGACATTTTCCAAATCCGCTGACATTGTTTTCTGCACACTTGCCAGCTTTACTTACTGTCCCCACTCCGTGGGCCTCATTCTTTTAAGAACTATAAAACAATAGCAATTTAAAATATACATAAATCTTAGTATGGCCATAGCATTGAAACACAATATAGTGGCCATTTAATGAGAGGTGGGCTCAATTTTTCTGCCAAATTGCATTCTGTGCTGTCTCTTTAAAATGACCAATTCAAATAAAGAATTGCTGTATGTTGTTTCTTCAGAAAAATTTGGTTCAGCAGTTTGGCATCTCTTTTTGTTGCAGTGACACAAAAGTATGTACAACCAAAATAACCAGTGGGCTCTTCTGGGTTCTTGCAGCTGTTTCCCATTGCAAGACTACAGCAAGGAGCATCGCAGCAAGTCTGTGAAATTTATAGAATTTATAGACTAGAAATATAGAAATTTATAGAATTTCACAGGATTACAGTTGACCTGTTGCAAAGAAAGCTACCTATGGTTTCTATTAGCATCCCCAGATAACTGCAGTTTCACCTTCTTGTACTCCATCTTGAATGCATGCGAGAGTTTCAAGTTGATGTTAATATTTAGTGGTCAGCTTTGTGTGCCATAGATCTTAAACTGATGCAGTAAGCTAAAGGAGCAACTGCAATTTAAAAAAAAAAAATCAGCTATGAGAAATAAAGTGCCAAGTACCAGTACCAAATATCTGTCAGAAATGCAAAAATTATTATTACAATTATGACACTATGTTTCTTAATGTAATATATAGTAAAAATACGTTAACAGCTCTGAAGCATTACCAAATTGGAACAGATTAACACAATAAAATTAATAAAAAATGCATTAAGTGGTAACTAACTACGTATGGGAGGAATTCAGAGGGAAGTGTATGCTAATTCTCTGTTAGAGAGAAACACACCGAACCACAACAAGAAAATTTAACAATTTGAACTGAAATCTGGGCTGAGAGGATAAGTTAACCTTTTTGTTTGATTTTCGTTCTTTAACTGGAGAAATTCATAAAAGTATTTAAAAATAGAACTGCTGAAAACACTTCATGGTAACAGAACAAGTCCTGGGATTTTTATTAAGGCAATGCTAAGAGATAATACACATTTAATCCTGTTAACACACCAGGTAAAATCCTAGTTTATTAATGTCAGCGACAGAAACCCTGGTGCCCATGAAACTAGGGTTTCATTCCTGGTTCGTATAATTTGCAGTACCTCTGCAAAGTGGCTGTGACCGACAGCGCTCCGCGGTCCGGAGCCTCAGCGGCTCCCGATCAAACACGCTCCATTTCACCCATCGGAACAGATTTTGGCCACCCTGCTTGAGATTGGGAGGCCAAACCGCATCCTTCCGAGCTTACACGGGAGAGCCACTGAAGCCAAGTCCTGCTTCAGCTCTGCTTTGAGGGACCGAGCGAAACTCAGATCTCAGGAGTCCTCCTCAAGCGCGCCGGGGTGGTGGGAACTCAGGACGTTCCTCCACCACCAGCAGAGGTGACAGCACCTGGCAGAAGAAAATCGAGGCACAGTGAAAAGCAGACTCGCGCTGCACGCTTTTGGCTAATATGTGCCTCAACCCCCCCCTCAGACAACGTGGCCCCCTAAGCTCTCCTGCCGCTCCTCCCCTGTCTTCGGCTGGGTGAGGTGGCAGCTGGGACGTGGCCACTTGTACACAAAACCAATCCAGCTCATTTTATGCTCCGGCAGGCTGCAAAAGCTCATGTTGAAGTTATTTTGGCTTAACCAGTAACCAGACAGCAGCTGAGCCCTGGTAACTGTTAAAGTGCTTTTAAGAAAGACAAACCAGGCTTATTTTATATGTTACCTTTTTTGGTGACATCTTAATTTATAGAAGCTAGATCTGAGTCTGAGTCTCCATGTACTTTGTAGGCCTTCTGCTATTCTCATGCTTAAGTGCAGAGGAGTAATTTTTACCTAATGTGATTAATTCCCAAAGTTCCTGAATTCCTTAATTCCTGAACATTTAGTAGCATTTTGCCTTATCACACAGCAGCTCCCTATCAACAGATCACAGGTCCCATCCAAAGCCATTTCAGCCCTGGCTCTGGAGCAGGGTTCCAGCAAGTCTGGGCAAAGAACAACCAGAAGACACTAGAAAAGTGATATTTCCGCCCATTTTAATTTTCCTTCCTTTCCCTTCCCTCGTCCTCCATCCCCCAAAAAACCCTGATAACATAGGTAGGTGTTTGTGTTTTTTTTCTTTCCAGTCTTCCTTCTCCCCCTTGCGAATTCCCGAGTGAAGCCGCACCTCCTGTGGGATGCCCTGAGTCAGCCCTCCCCAGCTCTCCCCAGGTCCCCGTGCAGGCTTTCAGGTGTTACAGAAGGCTTGGTAGATGACGGCTGAAAAATGATGCGACTTGTCCATTTCAGTGCTGACCGCAATTAAAGAACAAAGCGAAGTGGACAGGAACCACTTGGTTTTCAGTCAGCAGCTGCTAGGTTTCTGGGGATGAGGAGGGGAAGGAAAAAGATGCATTTCAGTTTGGAAATACGCCCGTGTTTCTAAAATGAAATCAATTCAGAATTTGTTTCTTGGGAATTTTTCTTAGAATATTTCTTTTTCCTCTGACTCAGAACAAAACCAAAATGTTAAAATGTCCTGCAAATGGAAAGTTCTGCGTTTAACCAGTTTTGTTATCCAAATCTGTGACTGGAGCTGTGTTGTCTGTAGCAATTACTTGTTAGCAAGGGAATACATGAAGACGGGTTTTAGCAGTCCCACGTTTCTTACTCAGAGAAGGTTTCTGTGAACATCAGTGGAAGCATTGTCTGAGTAGGACAACGATGATTGTGCCCCAGTGCCAATGGGAGTATTATTTTTCAGTATAATAGACCAAAATACAAGGGAGGCGTGGGAGGAGTATAATGATAAGGCAACATGGGAAACCACACTTTAAAAAAATAATTATATTAAGTGTCCTTGCTATTTTATCCCTTGGTTACACTAGGCATCAGGCAGAAAAAGGAGCAGAAGAGGTTTAATCTAACTAGAGTATCTGTGCTTGTAGGTACGTGGAACGGAAATACTAAAGTGGCTATCAAGACCCTGAAGCCTGGCACTATGTCTCCAGAATCCTTCTTAGAGGAAGCCCAAATCATGAAGAAGCTAAAACATGACAAATTGGTCCAACTTTATGCTGTGGTATCTGAAGAACCTATCTATATTGTCACAGAGTACATGAGCAAAGGTGAAGCCAGAACTGCTGCCCTTGATAACAACGTTTTTTCTTTGTTGACACTCCTTGGGGATGTAGAGAGAGGTGCAGTGTGATGTATGGACAGTGTGTGAGGAAGAAGAGAGGGAACAGGAAGCTAAATTCACCTCTGGCTTCAGAAGAATTATGAATTCGACCCTGAACTGTGCCCAAAACCTGAAATCCACTAGACGTACAAATAAAATTTATACCAGGTGGGGGAGGGAGAAGTTGGGACAGCCTAAGTGCTTCCAACTGCATCAGCATCTGAACTTCCCTTACAAGTGGAGATTTGCATTTTCTAGGTTTGAATGGTATTACATGCTGCTTCCTAAGATCCTAGCTTTTCCTGGTGCCAGAGAGTTCATATGGCATCTTCTTTCAGTGTTCACTTGTCGGCCTAAGATTTCTGTTTCTTCTTTTAGCAGTTCTGAGTTCTGTCACATGTACCTCACTCTCAGATCACAGCTTAATTTTCAGTCCACCCCATTTATCATTTTAATACATTATTTGCACATATGGTTCTTTCTTTCCTCTTTCTGCTTCCCTTCCCCTTCTCCCTTCTCTTTCTCTTTAAGCTACTTAACTGGTAACGATGTAGTAAAATGAGAAAAGGAAAACTTTTTCGCTCTGTCAGATCTCCAGCAGGGGTGCTGAGAGCAGAGCAAAAAATCTGCTTGTTTTGGAAAAGCAAATGAACCAAATAGGAAACATAAGTTCTCACAGGGAAGTTTCATTGTACATTGGAGGATACACTCTGAAATTTTAAGTGCATTTTTTCAGTCTATTTGGAGTTGATTTTTATTTTCCTGGCAGGTGCCTGCCCACCTCCCTTCTCGGAGGCATCCAAGCTCTGACTAACTCACACTTTAATCATATGTCTTGGTGACAAGCATGTGCTTTTTCCCCTTTAAAAAAAAAGACTTCTCAAAATCCTTCTGAAGTACGTGGTTTATTTTGGCTTAAGTACTAGTTTTTACTGTAACATTTTACATCTTTGGATCTGAGCTTGAGGCTGACAATTTATCAAGGGAGAAACGCCTAGTCATCTGTCTTTTCCCCTTATTTATTAAACCAATTCACTGACCTTATTTAAAGGAGACTGCCACACTTCTCTGTGTGAATACAAGATTGGGAAGGGAGCTATAGCATCCCAGGCTTTTTTTAAAAGCTACAGGAAACCTCTGTGCTTTCAATTGCACAGGGGAGCTCTGTCCTTATTGCTTTTGCTAAAATTGCTTTCATTTGATCTCTGCTTTGTCTTCTCTACTTTTGCATAGTGGTCTTCTAAAATTAGTGGTTCGTGCTACATTTAGTCATGGGTTACCTAGAGAAGAAGCACGACTGATTTCTGAGGAAAGTTAGCCTTTGTTAATGCTAGCTCCTTTGGGCTTAGCGGGCTCCAGGCTGACCTTTCTTTTGGAGCAGGTTGAGCTGGGATCTGACTTTTTTTCCATAGTTTGTGTGGCTTGGAACCGAGCTGATGCTTTGCAGCTAGCTGAGGCCTTTAGAGAGCAGCAGGTATGTAGTTTCAAAGAGCACTGGGAAAGTTAAGAAAGATCAGCTTTCTCAGTAATGGTCAGGAAAATTTAAAACAATGTTGTTTCTTTTCCCTGCAACTCTCTTTGGACTAGCAACATATTCTTCTGCAAGCCAACCTTAAAGAAGAGTGAAACAAGTATAATAGAAGAATTCTAAGATATTGTGGGGGTTTTTTTAAAGGGTCCACTTGAACTTGAAACTTTGCTGTCTTTAATATTGCACATATTGCTGCACCTCCGTCCTGACAAATAACCATTGTTTTCCTAATATCTCTATTGTGTCAACTTTGCATTTGCAGGGAGTTTGCTAGATTTCTTAAAAGATGGAGAAGGAAGAGCTTTGAAGTTACCGAATTTGGTGGACATGGCAGCCCAGGTCTGTCTTCAGAGTCTTGAGGGCTTAGGTGTATATGTTTTATAGCCCCTGTATGTCTGAGTTCATTTTGAAATGCACTGATTGTGTTTCATGCTTCTCGCAGGTGGCTGCAGGAATGGCGTACATTGAGCGAATGAATTACATACACAGAGATCTGCGGTCTGCAAACATTCTGGTGGGGAATGGCCTAATATGCAAGATTGCCGACTTCGGATTGGCAAGACTGATTGAAGACAACGAATATACAGCCAGACAAGGTAGATACAGCAGCAGGAGTAGCACTGAGTGTGATTCTTGTGGGAGGGAAAGAGTGGAATGTGGCGTTAAAAAGCTCTCTCTCATATGCTTTGGGGTTACTTTCAGTAAATCCCGAACTCATATTAACTCCTAGCCCAGAACTTCACTGCTAAATGCATGTCCCAAAAAGAACAGCTTATTTAGTTGTCTTGCCTTTAAAAACTGATCAAAATGAAACAAAAGTGGTGAGTGAGAGTACAGATGGGTGAAGCGACAGTAAAGGCAATATCTTTTCAGTTCCATAACAAAGAGGATACTTTACTTACCAGCCTTGAAAGCCTGAATGGGGTAGTCCAGAAAAGCCTATGATGTAAGCTATTTCTTTCGTAGTATGCCTTCTAGTATTTACTAACCACTATCAACATTGCTGTGCTATTTTTAATTTTCTTTATTTCAGACAGGTCAAAGAAGTGTGTCGCTGTGCAATGGAGCTGTCTCTCTGAGCACTGTGTTTTCTTTGGGAACTTAAAAAGTTACTTTAATAGGAAAGCCATTTTCCAGTGCCACACAGAGTGCTGGGCACAGCTGACCACTGATACACTATAAAAATGTATCAAAGAGTATTGTAGCTTTTTTTAAGAAGCATGTGTGTGTTCAGACTGAGCCATGACACAGGCTCTTTGTAGTTAGTCATTCTTTACAAGTCATGCTTAGTTGTCAGATGTTGGTCCAAGTTTGCAGAGCTACAGTTCTGTTCTCTTTCTGTTGGCAGTACATTGGTAGTGCTTGCTCAATATGTGTCGGTAAATACCACTCCGTCCATTTCAGTGCCAAAGCCGAGGAGTGTACCGTTAAACCCTCTTGCATGTCATCAGAAAGCGCAGGTTGGTTACGTACTTCATAACCTGCATTTACCCCTCCGTGTTGTGAGTTTTTTCTCTTGACCAGAAGTCCCTGTTTCAGCGTGGGTTTTGCCATTAATTCTTAGGAAAGAGCTAACCTCTTTCTGTAACTTCCAAGTGTTGACAGAAGGAGCCAGAGAGTTTCCAGCATGCCTTGCCTTGGCCTGGGAGCAGCAGCTCTCGTGCCGTTCTCACCCCTCTGAACTGCTGTCAGCAGTACCTGGTCGCAAGGACGTGGACCACGGACTGCATCTACCATAAAAGTTGCCTGCTTCACATTCAGACAGTGAGGCCTGAATATTTGGGGAGGGGGGGGAGCTCAAAGAACCTGTGGTAGGTACTCATGCAGAGAGTTAACCACTATTCATTTCTGCCTGAGGGTGGGAATTGCTCCTTGCTAGAAAAAAATAGCCTCGTGTCATTCTCTCCAGAGTAACAAGAGTCTCTGCAGGCTCTGGTAGACAGAAAGCTGCCTGCTTGCGCTTCCCCTGTGTAAGATGAGAAGAGTTTTCCTTGAACAAGGCTGCCAGATCCAGTCTGCAAAATGGCTTTGAAAAAGTGTCCTATATTATCTCTGTTTCTGTCTGGTTTACTGCCATGTCTTTTGTTCCCTTTGGAAACCACCCAACATATAGTTTGACATGACTTATTATTTTGGTTTAATAGACAAGTATGTGACCTACTTCTGGCCAGATCCCTTCAGGCTCCTGATCCCTAGGAAATCCTCTGATGACCTGTTTGCTTCCTGGTTTAAATCTCTCAGAATAGTTTTGTCCCCTTCACATGTTAGAAAGCCATGAAAACCTGCCTGGCTGATGCTGAGGAGAAGCTTAGACTTTTAAAGACAATAAAAATTATTGGATTTTGGGGGGGGGAAACTGAGCTGAGAAAAGCATAACGCTGAGACTGGCAGGGAGAGGGAGCGTAGTTGTTGGTATCTCTTGCCCTTCTTCCATGGCAGAAATCACTTGCGTTGTGGGAAAAGTGGCTGGGAAGGGAAAAGTAGTTTGGCTTTTAACCTGCATCACTGATGACCTGGAGATCTGAATCATGTTTGCCTGGCTTCATCTCAAGGTGCAAGTATTGAGAAGTCACCCATCCTTCCCATTCCTCAGGGCAACGGACAATACTTCCTTCCCCCGACCTCAGGGTCAGGCTTGAGTCCTTCAGAGCTACAGAATTCCTTAAAAGAGAGACCCAAAGAGCTGAAATCACAGGTATCTTGTAGAAAGGTTTTCCTACTTTCACTAGTGTTTTTCTGACCCTTTCTTAAGTGGTAGCTTGTTCTAGGGAGGGGTGCATTTTTGACCAAGCAGCACACTCTAAATTTATATTTCATTGCAATTAACCTGGCTTCTAAGCCAGCTGGGCAGCCAGGGTGAGCCTAGGACCTTTGATTTATTGAGGAAGAAACATGGTTTCTAATGCGCCACTGGAATTTTTCTTCAAGTGGGACTTGGTCCTAGTTTGTTTAGTTAGACTTCAGTTTGAGCATTGCTCGGTGGAGACCACAGTATCAGAAGGAAATGGTTGCCTCTGCTTGTTTCCCATGACCTATTACTTCAGCCTCCAAGGGGATGCATCTGGGGACTGCTCTGTTTATCTAGCTGACTACTGCTTCAGTGGGAATTTTGACACGGGAGGAGAGCCTGGCCAGCAGAGGGGAGGGGGACAAGGAGCGCTCCAGACTGGCAGCTCCTGTGGGAGAAAGGAAATGTTTTGCCTTACAAAATCTGAAGGTTAAAGCCTCTGGTCACTCTCTCCTCAGCAGTCGTCCTTCTCTTGGCTTAAGCGTGTTAGTACAGAGCTCATTGTTGGCGTGGGGAAGAGGTGGTTTTCTCCAGCCTCGCTTGATCTGCTACTCCCTTCCCCCACTGTCACTTTTGTCTCCGATTAAATATTTTGAAAGGAAACAGATGGGGATGCTTTGAGCCCCAGCGGGCTAGAGTGCAGGATTCCTGAACCTGTATGGGTATTACTCAGCCTGGTGGTAACATTTTACTGACCGGTTTATTTTCTTTTTGGTTTGAACAAAGGAGGCCTGACTGCTTCTGATTTATGAGAGGTAAATAAAAAGTGGTTCGTCGTCTGCACTGCCATTTCTCAGCAATCTTCAGGAAGGAAAGAGATGGTCATGCCACTAATGATTTAAAGTGTGTGACTAGCAGTTATACACTGCCATTAAGTAATACAAAAAAAGTTCTTGGCTTGTAATGAGCATTTGGCTCCTCTTGCTTTTAAAGGAAGTGAGTAATCAAAGGGGAAAAACATGCCTGTTAAGGTGACGCCCATTTTAAAGGCTACATTGGTGGACTGTATTGCAGCCTGCACCATTGGCGCTTCCTTCTTTTGGCTGTTGCCGTTGCAACATCTTCCCCCCCTGCCCCCCCCCAACAGTGTCAGGCATTCAGTCTTGCTTCCTTCCGTCGGTGATGATGCTTTTGTCAGTCCTGTAAGGCAAGACTTAAAACTCCTGGTATCCTAGAGGACAGAGAGAAACTTCCCATCACCTCCAACACAGGATTTCCCATGCAGTTCTGCTACCCTTACACTGATCCGGTTCGCAGCTATGCAGAGTTTTGGCCAAGCACATGGCATTTTTGTGGAGAGTGCTGAGTGCTCCACAGAGTTGCTGGGGAAGAGTTGTTACTATTCTAAGCAGTAGCAGCTGATACAAATTTAAAATTGCTTTAATAAAAAAACGAGCAGAGTTATTTTCCAGGCCATGTTTCTACTGCATACACTGGCAGCACTTGCAGCAGTGCTGCTCCAAGCACACATGAAACAATAAGGATCTTTCTGATGCCTTCCAGACAAGTCAGAGCTATTTTGGGAGCTCTAGTACGTGTTTGTAAACTCTCAGATCATTTTTGCCTCCTCAACACTTAGAAATATCTCCTTCCTGCCCTGCTTAAAAATAAGTGATGCTTCTTATTTCGATTTCCTAGAAATGAGTGGGGATTTTTTCCCTCTCTCAAGCTCTCCCCAGTCCTTTTGCAGAGACTTGGCTCCCAGCTCACCAGCTAATCTCTCTTGTTCGCGACTGACTGTACTGCGGGCTGTAACGTCCAGGGCTTTCTTCTTGCTCTTTACCTGCCATTCCCTCGGCCAGCCCAGCCGTGGAGCGGACAGGAGGAAGGACTCTCGCTTCTCAACAGCCAGCCCCCAGGGTCCCGCGGGGGGATCACCGATACGCTCCCACAGAGATGCCATCTGTTCTGCGAGAAGGAGCGCGGCCGGGTCAAGAGGAAGGGCGAGGGTGAGGGGGGTGTACAGGCAGAGAGGGGGGGGTGTTTAGACCCGCAAGTCTGCCCCTGGTCCCCCGCTTCCCGGGGAGAGGTCAGCCTGCAGAGCCTGCTTCTGATCACCGATGTTTCGCCAGGCTTGTAGTTTCATGTTCGTTCTCACAGCACAAAAAATGCAATTGCGCAGTCCCTCCCACACGGCGCTCACCATCGCCTACCAGGGCTGACTCGTTTCCTGTTACATGCTTGCTTCAGCACTTCGTTTTTACCTTTTGTGGCTTTCCCTTTCCAGCCCCAAGAGCAATTCAGTGCTGCAGTAGGTTCTCTCCTCACCTAACCCAAGAGTTACCCTGGTTTGGGGGTCTTAGACTTTGGGGTGCTGTGCTGGGTTTGGTTTTAAGGTATGAGAGGCAGCAGCTTTGTAGCATTTCTGGAAACAGGATCATTATAAAGCTGGCGGTGGCTCCGGGGCATGAATTTCAGAGGTTTCTGCTTCGTCGAGATTTAGATCTGAAAAAACAAAGCTCTGAGGGATTTTCACTCCCCTCAGAAGAAACCATGCTGAGAGTTGTACGCTAAGGTCACTCAATTATCCCAGCCCCCTCCGCTCCTTCTCATCACGTGTCCTGCTTATAGCCAACGAAGAATTAAAGCAGGGCCAGGATTGATTTTTCCCACAGAAATCCTCCTGGGAGATAACCTGTGTGAATGCCTGGGCAGAGGGCCCAAGGACAGGGCCGAGCCTTGCAAAAATCCTCAGAGGTAGGAGGCAGGGCCGGCTGCCCTAACAGTAAATTGTACGAGCAGCTTTGGCTTGATGTGGTTGTGAGCAGTGCAGAAACCCAAAAAAGGCTTTCCCCGGGCTGAGATGTTTCAAAAAAGGGACAGAGATAAAAGCTGCAGATTAGTACCTTTCTTTGGTGCAAAGACAGGCTATCCTGACCTAATGAATGTGGTGCGCAGTTGGTTTGTACGCATGGAGTTACTGCCCTGCTAGTTTGTAATAAAAAGGGTTCCAGGAAAAAAAAAAGAGAAATCCCCCCCACTGATGTAAAATCTGCCTTCAAAGTAGGAGATAGGCTGCCTTGTCAGCTGGGGTAGTTTGGCTTATCAGATTTATTAACATGCTTGTCAGTAATACGCATTTTATCAGATGATCTGGTGCTGTAATTTGTTTGCAGCACAAAGTCAGCTTGTTTAATAAGCTGCTGAGGCCTGGGCTGGGGACGGGGAGTTATTCCCGGTGTTGGGAAGAGAGTAAGCATGGAGACTGTGTGTCGGTCAGGAGCCATGCACAGCATCTGGCCTGTGCTGCGAACATTTTGTATAGCAGTAGCAGGCTTCGGGGCAGTGCTCGACACATTTGGGGATTTTTGTGTTTTCACAGAAGTGCACTACTGCCTGTGTTTCCAGTGCCAGACATTCGATGGGAGGCAGCACCTTGGGGGGATCCCTGCCAGACACACACACACCCCCCCCATTCACACAAGCTGTGTGTGATCTCTTTGTGTTATGGCAGTGCGTGCGTTGTACCTGCAGCTGTGCCCGGTACAACCTCACTGGTCTCTGCTCTCCCCTTAATGATGGCTCTGCCATACTGGGTTGCAGGCTCTCTTGGACCGTCTAGCCTCCAGCATGCGTTGCAGGGCCAGGAAACCATGAGGCAGGGTTCTGCTAGCGACCTCTCTGCCAACGTTGCCTTTGCCCCCTCCCCATCCACCACTTCAAACCAAAGTTCAGGAAATACTGCACAAAATGCAAAACGTGATTTTTGTATCAGTTGTTTTAGCCAGAGAATTACCCATAGCAGGGGCAACATAGAAACGTAATGAGTAGCTATCCTGTCATCAGAAAATCCACAGCACAGACCACTTGTCTTCTCCAGCAGTGCTCTTCACAGTCCGATGGGGTTTGTACTGCTCTAGCTCTCAGGAAAAGGGATGTGCTGGAATTGTCCCCCCTTCTCACCTACCTACCTTGCTTCTCACCTTCCCACGGTCCCTCGGCACACCACATACTCACCTCCCAGTGCCACACCAGCAGTAGATGAGGAAGGCAAAAATACTGGGGGAGCTGGCCACAAAGGAGTCTGAAGAGATTTCTTTCCTCCAAAGATGAGTTGTATGTGGTTGCTACCTTTGGATCTGAGTATGAAGCACAAGGGAATTAGACCAGGTTTGGCTCAGCTTCTCAGAAGAACACAGCTGATTAAAGAGAAAAATAAAACGTGTTGAATAAAATGTGCCTAACACACGAACGAGCAAACCCTCACGCTTGGCCATCTCGCACACCACCAGCCAACGTCCAAGCCTTCAGGCTGCTGGCCAGCGTGGAGCTACTCGCTCAGCTGGCGTGGCGAGCGGGTACTCTCTCGGCCGCGTGTATGAGGGAGCAGAGGGACATTATCCCCCATATTCATGGCACGCCTGCATGAGCCCATCTAAAGCCATGCACCGTAGGCCTAGGCAACCAGACCACCAGATATACGCAGCCCGCGGTTTTGCTGGGGATCAGCGAGGGATGTATAGCCCCAGGATCTGCCGGGGGCTGGGGGAGCCGTTGGCCAACCCCACGTGGCTGCTGGCACTGCTGGAGCAGGGTCAGCTTCCAGAACAGAGGCTCAAGGGGTGGCAGGCTGCTGCCGCAACCATCTCAGACGTCACGACCAAGGCGGTTTTTAATAGAAGATGAAGTTCTGTAAATTTTGAGTCTCGTAAACTAAGATTGGCCCCGCGAAGAAGTGTAAGTTAGGGAGATTGAGACCAAAGCCAAGCACCCAAATTTTAGCTCCTTCCTGCATATCAACTGATGAAAATACAGAAGAGACAGACTGTTTTGAAAGTGAATAGACATCCAGAAATCCTCCAGCACCTTTGCAAATCTAACCACTGATGTGTTGATGCTTAACTAGAGTTCAATTCCTGACTTCAGGCATTAGGGATTTGAAACTTTGTCTTGCATCTTAATTTAGCAGGACTTACTTGAGCAACTACACTTTTCCCTAGAAAAATATATTTGTTTCTGAGTAGTATTCTCTCTTAGGATCACTTAACCTGTAGAGCAGGAAAACTTTTAGCACACCTGATGTTTTACTAAGTAAGGAATGAGAATTACCGTGTTTACTTTGTACTCTGAGTCAAGTCAGATTGTGGCATGTAGCAGAAGATACTGGGCATCGAGTACTGGATGTGATGGCAGAACAGTGCCGGCAGGGAGCTGTAAACAGTGCCGTAACTTCACTCCCTAAGAGTGATTTGTCCACGTTGTTACACTTTCCACACTCCTCCTGAAAGCTAAGGGAACTTTTATGAGAGGAGGGTGAGAAGTCAAACTCAGTCTGTTTCCAAATTCAAGAGTGTTTGTCACTAGGGATCAGCAATAAGCAATGCAACTCTTGCCTGTATGTTAACACAAGGCACCAGGGAAAAGTCTGCACATTTTTTCATACATACTATGAGTTAATTATTACCACAAGACTTTTCTTTAAAGTCATACTGAAAATATTTTCCCTGAGAAAACAGTAAATGATTGGAAAAGCAAATAAATCAGTGTTTAAAGGCTTGTTATCTTACCATCCTTACCACAACTGGCTCCTGCAAGCTCTGATGATGGATGAGCATATTAGAACTGCACGTATTTAAGGCACTACAGGCTTTTCAGTGCCAGGAGCTTAAAGTACACTGTCAAGTTATGAATCACAGGCCAAAGTTGTGCTTTGACATCATTGTACTCCAAGCAACTCGAATGGCTGTATTATTTTTAAGCCTTTGCATGTTTCTAATGAAATATTAGGTTTGTTTTTAATTTACGTTTTTACTATGTTTGTTTTGCATTTTGCTCAGCTTGAGCAGGGAAACTAGGAGGTACATTTCCAATAAATCTCACTTCTATTCATATGTGCTAACTGTGTTTGACTTGCAAATATCACAAGGAGATGTTAATTTAAAACATTTTAGGAGAAAGAATTTCTATTATATTGGGCTTATTGGTTTTTAAAACTTTTTTTTTTAATACAAAACTTCAAACCTGGATTAAAATGTCTCAGCCTTCTCTTGGGATGTGGGACAAACCCACGCCTTCCCTGCTAAGTCTTTCCTTCTGCCCTACATGTTCCACCCGCCTGTCCTCTCTGACCGTACTCCGTGGAGCCGTTCGTTAAAACTTCCCTGCAGCCCTGTCCACCTGCGTGTGTTGCAGAACACAACAGTCACCTGTGAACTAGGACTTTGATTTGGCCTCTATTCTGATTAAGACTTATTTATTCTTTCATTAGGTGCAAAGTTTCCCATTAAATGGACTGCGCCAGAAGCGGCATTGTATGGAAGGTTCACAATAAAGTCAGATGTGTGGTCTTTTGGGATCCTACTGACAGAGCTGGTAACGAAAGGGAGAGTGCCATACCCAGGTAAGAAAATGGTCTGAGCCCTGCTTCACGTGGGGAAAGGACTGGGAATGAGCCACATGCTTAAATTGGAATGTTTATTTATTTTCACTGGGCTCAAAGGAGGATGGTTATCATGCCTAAGTTCTGTGTATGCTTGAATACGGTCCTGACTCTGAAGGCTGCTGTGTGAGGGTCATGATAAAAATGACAAGAAGACAGAAGATGCAACGTATTAATTTCTAATTTTTTTAATTGTTCTCAGTCCAATTAATATACTTTCTAGCCAAATAATGAAAGCAATGTAAAATTACTATACTGTGGAGCAAATAGCTCTCCATAGTATTGCATTCACTTTAAGATACCAACAGTTGAAATCCCAGAGTGGCATTACTCCATTTATTCCGTCAGTCTGGTTCTCTGCAAGGTTTGATAACTGTCTGAATGTCTGGTATTACCAAATCTCTTTTTTATAAACTCTTAAATTTCAATCCTTCCTTTCGAGATGAATGGAAAGGAAAGAAAATAATTCTGTTATGTGCAGGCCAGAGCTCATGGCAGGGTCACAGCGGGGCCAGATTCTCTGCATGGGGGAAGTGGAGGCCCCATGGCTCTTTGTTGAAACCCTGCCAACTATCCGATGGATTAAGATTTGTAGGAGGGATGATTGGATCTGCCTATTGCAGAAAGAGCTTTTCATTCTGTTGCCCCCCCTGAAGATTGTAGGCATTCAGGTGAAGAGGAAAGGGGTGAGGTGAAAGCAGTGCATTGCATGGAAAAGAATTTAATCACTTCATTTTCTTATCAGCGCAGATACTAACAACAGGGCATCTAGCTGCATCTTTATTCTTTTTATAAAAAAATTTCTCTAAATACTCACTAGTACGGCTGTCTGCACTGCAGCTGATTTAATGGAAAGTGTCCTAAAGCAGTTTCAATTTTCCAATCTGTGCCGCTATCAAGCAGTCAGATCCATACATCAAATTGCACAGGAGAAGCATCAAGGTGTAGTTCAGTTTGTGCTGCGGTATGTCATGCCACTTCAGAAGGCTGAACTCAGCAAAACTAAGCTCCCAGAGTTTTACCAAGAATTTCAACTTTGCTAGTACATAGCAGCCAGTGGCTGATATTTGGGAAGAGAATATGGGGACTGGAAGGTTTCTCATGATCAGCAGTGAATTTTGTCATGATTAACAGGGAGCAGCTTAGCAAAGCTGTGACTGTGACAACAGAATGAGGTAGCAGAAAGCAAGATGACGTGTTTCTGTGGGACGGATGAGTCCCTCTGCCCAGCACTTGCCCATGTGGTTAAAGAAAAGCGGGTGTTGCCACCACACGGAGTGGCTGTGTCAGTAGCCGGCCCAAAGGTCTTCTTGCCATGAGGGTTACTGGCAGTGGCGTGGGAAAGCTGTGATTTCTGCGAGTTTACAGAGGGTTAAATGCAGACATGGCATGCCGTGCAAAGGTCGATGACAGAAAGAAGATGTGTAAGACTTAGCTGATACGGTGTTGCTACCAGAGGGTGGACATCGCTCCTCGCTGGGCTGCAGGAAGAGGAAATTCCTCGTCACTCCCAGCAGAGCGGGTGCAGAGGGGCTTTCGCCAGCCAGGGCAGAGATAAGGTGAATTTTCTTCCTTGAGCTCCATAGTGGTGGGGCAGAGGTGCTTCGTGACTAGCCTTCTCTCTTATTATGTGCATAAGCACACACACACACACAGGAAAAATACTAGTCTGGGCAAAAGTGACCATCTAAGTAAGTCCTGTGTTAACTCACAAGTTTGTAACTCACAACAGTGTTGGCCATGGCAGCAGCAGATGCCTGCACTTCCCAAGTGTTCCTTTCCCTCCTTGAAGGAGAAGGAGGCCACTGGGTGTGCATTTAAGTGCTTGCAATATATAACTTCTTGTAGGACCCGTGACAGAAATCTCAGGCATGGTCTGTGTCCTGAAAATGTGGACAGTTTTATTACGTGGCAGTTTGAGCATATCAAAGACAACTAGCGGTGTCTCTCCTCTTTCAGCGCTGTCCTCCCCCTTCATCCCTCACTACATAAAGCCCTCACACACTGCAAGTCCTTCCGGCTCACTCTCCCCCACCAGCGCTAGGAAGACATCGAGTAGCTGGAAGCAGCTTTTTGTGCCTTACATATCACAGAGTCAGCAGTTTTCTGGATGGTCACGCGCTGCCCGAGCTGTACGCCGGGGCCCTTCCTCCCCACCGGCACTGCCGCCCTGCTCGACCAGGAGGCCTTAACCATTCTCGTGGTCACCATCACTCCCCTCTCTGTCAGTTTTACCTAAGGGCAGCCTCTATTTTGAATTTGAATTTCCATAGTCTTTAGGGATTTCAATTCAGTCTCATCCCCCAGGCCCTAACTGGGAAAGCTTTTACAGGCTGAGGCAACAGTGGAGGGGAACTGGGGCCTTCTCAGATGGGTCTGTCTTTGTATGTGGGTTAAAAAGAGGGCTCAGACTTGCCAAGGTGACAAAGACCTCCTGAGTTCCTCAGAAAAGACTTATTTTCCCCTGACATAGAAAGGATCATCCATCTCCTGCTTCATGCTGGGGAGAGGAAGGACCTCCCGCAAGGATAAAACTTCATGAATTCAAGTCCCTGTCTGGGGCAGGGAGTGGGATTCAGATGCATCCACAGGGCTTTTCCTGCCATCACGGCACGGCTTGTGCGAGGAGGAAAAGGTGGGAGTTCAGCCACCCTGAGAGGCAAGACTCAGCCCTCCTCATCCAAGTAGACAATCTATAGGTGGGAGAATGCAGTTTGTAGGCACTGCCGACCACTCTGGCACCCAAGGCGTGTGGATTTGCAAGCTCTGGAAAGGGTTAGCCTGGAAACAAAGAGGGTCATGGAGCTGTTGTTCTACTGTAATACCCAGTTTCTGAAATAGTTGTGGTCATGTTGTCCTGATGTTCCTGCTTACAGCTTGTAGCAGGCCGGGGGGAGCTGGGAGAGGCCCTCAGACAAAGGGATTGCTCTCTTGCTTGACAAGATCTTAGTGCCTGGAGAGGTTATTTATAGCACACGCCCCAGTCCTGTGGTGGTAACCATGCCTCCAGGGCACTGTACCTCATGCCTTGGAGAACCAGGCATTGTTTTAAGCTTGCATAGAAGGAGGAGAAGCACAAGGAGGAGGACAGGAGAAGACAGGCAGTATATACGAGAGGAACAGACTGTGTGGAACAGGATTTGGCATTTACTGTCCCACAGATTTCAACCAGTTCCTGTCCTGATGCCCCATTTTGGAAGAGAGGCTGGAGCAGTGGTGGGACATGTGAGCAGGAAAAATTTTGCTGGCAGAGATGAAGATCAGGCTAGAGTTCATAACCAAGCCTTGCCCCAGACCCTATAGCTCCCACAAGCAAGACTGACTTTTTGACAGGTGTCCTCATCTTCATCCTTCAACCAGGCCTGCTTCCCTGTCAATGGATGTAATGGACCACTATGGTAACTAATTTATTAGTGCCTTTCCCAGCCTTCCCTAATGCTTTCCCATTCTTTTCACAAGGCAGCAGATTGAAGTAAGCAACTTTCACAGTCTTTCTGGGCATTGAGTTCCTATTTCCACTACTACAGTAGGGAAATAAAAAATAGATATGGGCAGAAGAGGAGCCAAGTTTAAAAAATAGTCTGCTTAGTCGACCTTTTTCAGTATCTGTTTCTTTCACCTTTCACAAGTTCCCCTTGGATCTTAGTTTTGGGGGTTTTTTAATGGTGTTTAAGAGTAGGAGGCTGCATTTCCCTAGCAGCAGACAGAGAATTTGGGGGTTTTTAACACGTTGCCTTTTGGATAGGCAAAAATTTCAGCTGCACTAAACAAGCACCTCTGAACTTGCCCCTTCTTTCCGCTGCACTTGTCACATCAAGAGCATTTGCATTTTGTACCATGTCTAGTGTGACAGCCACCGTGATGCTATCCACATTGCTGCCTCCAGCCAGGCAGGTCTTTGAGTTTGGGCTGCAGGCAGCTCTGCAATCCCTGAGGAGCTGTGTTCAGACTCCTCATCCCTGGGGGAAGCTGGGCCACAAGTGCCAGAGAGCGCGCGGTACGCTGCCCAAGCCTGGGGCCGACTACGCATCAGTGAGCCGGCATATGTGCGTGTACCGGCATCATGGATGGCAGATACGGAGTTGAGAGAGATGCATAGCACAGATAAACTCGGGTGGGTTTCTCTGTGCCGTGGTTTAACCCCAGCCAGCAACTAAGCACCAGGCAGCCGCTCACTCACTCCCCCCCCACACCCAGTGGGATGGGGGAGGAAATCAGGAAAAGAAGTAAAACTCGTGGGTTGAGATAAGAACAGTTTAATAGAACA
>JAVJGG010000013.1:24657250-24670929 GCA_035590195.1 Aviceda cuculoides
CCCCCCCCACCAGTGTGTAGGTATATACAATAGATGAGTGGCTGATAACACATATTTTCATAGCCTTTAATATGTAAGGGGAGCAAAGCATGGCAGAAGTTCTCTACCCCAAAACATGAGGTAATTCAGCTGATTCAAAGACAATGATATAAAAAAAGGGTGCAGATTTTTGTTCAAAACACAAATTTAAAAAAACTAAAATTAAGAACACAACGTGAGCAAAATGCCCATTTTCTTCTTGTAGCATCTTGAAAACAGCAAGGCCAGAATGTTTGGGTTGATGGTGCCTTTGGGTCGGTGATGACTAACAGACCACTGGTGTTTTGTAATGTAGTAAAAAAGTAAAATATGTTTGAAAATGTTCTTGTTGGATAATGAGGAACACCCAAACGTTTGTTCAGTTGTGAGCCTGTGTGAACTAACAACATCGGTCTGGAGTCAGTAATACAGGAGAACCTTAACTCTATGCAGAATCTGATGTCTGCAGAGGACCATTATTACTCTATTTTCAACATTCTGTGGACCCCTAACCACGGACCACTTCAGGTGCCATTACAAGGCGTTTTCTTCTACTCATAAACATCTAACACCAAAAATACAGTGGGTGAATGCAGGTGACAAATCAAACACAAGAAACCAGTGCTAATGTGTTGGTCTGGAGGATAGGAAATACTGTAAATCAGTAATCTAACCTTTCTTTTTGCTATTATCACTGATAAAGAGAACAGTAAGGAGAGGTTTGTAGGAGGATGAGGCAGTTTTCTAGGGAGGTTCCTCCATGCGCATCAGGCAGCCTAAGGTACAGCACGTCAGTGCTTGTTTGAAAATCGAAAATCTGGTTAGCAGAAAGCTAACCAGAACTGTGAATCGACCAGAACATGGCCAAATGAGAGCCTAAATGCTAGTGGGTCAGCCTGTGAGAGGCTTTGAAAGTGAAAACCAGCAGCTGGTATTTTACATAGAAAGCAACAAGGAGCAAGTGGCAAGACCCTGCAAGGGGTGATTGCAGTAACAGGGTAGGAAAATGATCCTTACAGAGACACTGCAAATGGCTATCGGCAGGAGGAAATTACCTTGTCGAGACAAGAGGAAAAGGTGTTTTGCAATCCTAACATGAGATGAGAATCTACATGTGGATGGTCAGGAAAGGCTGTATTTTGCAGATCCTTCTTTCAAAACATCTTTAAGAATTAAACACAGCCAGGACATGAGGACACAGAGTAAAGACCAAATACAAGGATACACCTAAGTTACCAGCCTAAATGCTATGCGGTGTAAGGGTGTTATTCCCACGAGTCAAGGTGTAGAGTAGACAAATGAATCTGTATTGAAGAAGGTGGTTGAATTATTTCTCACAAATTAGTTTACCAAAAATATGAGGTAGAGCCCCATGAGGGTCCTGAAGGTGGGACAAGAAAATTCTTCAAGAGGACACCCTGAAGGAACAGTGGAGGAGACCCAGGGAAGGATGGTGTCATGGAAGCCAGGAGGAGGATAAGCTAATGGAAGGAGCACCATCAAGAGCTTATTTCTAGATTTGCTTGTGGAGGAACATAATTGTCCCTGCTAGTTCTGCAGAGCTGCTTGGCAGGACCCACCAAGTCAGAGGAGTGAAGCCTGCAGGTAGTTTTCAGCAGAGGACCGGGACACAGCTTGCCAAGTGGCAAGCCACAAAGCTTGCAGCCAGCGTGCACACTTTCTCAGAAATATTTCTGCATGCCTGTGGTGCCAGTCTTACCTTTGGTACTGTTAGAAAGCCAAAGGAATTACTGGAAGAGAAATTTAAACTAAAGTTGAAGTTGTCTACAATTAGCGTATGGTGAAAAGCACTTCAGCAGAGGAATCGAGGACTGAAGGGGTTGCATAGAAAAGACAAGGTAGCGAAGGGCCTGGCTTGCCTCTTAGAGACAGGCACGATGGTAGTATAACTTCTCACCTTTTTTGAGAGAATTATGATTCTGCAGTGGAGCTGTTTTGCTTGGCATTTGACTTGTCTTCTGAGCAACTTGGCTCTGTTCTGGGTTGGGATGGAACAGTGGGACATGGTAGAAACAATACTAACCAGCACAGATCGGCAGCAGCAGTAAGCTTCTGAACTGACGTTGAAGGTGATGCTGCTGGACATCCCCGGTAGCCAGTTTGTCTTGAAGTCTCTCCAGCATGACCTCACAGAGCGCTTCAGGAAAGGACCATGCTCAGTGCGAGCGTTTCAACGATTAATCTTAATTTCTAGAATTTTGAATAGTACTTGTTGTAATGCATTTACCTCGTTAACCACTTCACATAATATATTTCACAGCTACTGTTGTTGGAGAGGGAAAGCGCCCAATCCTGCCCATTGTAAGCCGAGGGTAACTGGGGGAGCAGTGTTTTACTCATCACTGGATCCTAAAACCCTCTACTGAGAAAGAGAATAAGCCAGGTTACCTTGCAGTAGATGAAGAGCTGAAACAGGACATCGGGGTGGTTTTGTTTTGCTTATCTGAACCAAAAGAAATCAGTACGATCAAGAACACCGTATGTATTGTAGATATAGCTATACTCGGGTTAATTTTCCTGTAGTTTAACAGTGTGGATTTGTCTGCCCTTTGCAGGCATGAATAACCGTGAAGTCTTGGAGCAAGTAGAACGTGGTTATCGGATGCCATGTCCTCAGGACTGTCCCATCTCCTTGCACGAGCTTATGATCCACTGCTGGAAAAAAGACCCGGAGGAGCGTCCAACTTTCGAATATTTGCAGGGTTTCCTTGAAGACTACTTCACTGCAACAGAACCCCAGTACCAGCCTGGTGACAACCTGTAAATCCCTGGTCTCCAGACACTGTCATGAATTACCAGGTGTTTCTCAGCCCTGCCCCACCTGCCCTTCAGCTTACAACTCCGGGATCGGCTTCTCCAGAGCGCAGCATCTCCCAGCACCGCCGTGCGCAGGAGGGGCTGAAGCTGGGAACTTCCGCAGCCCTCGCCTATGACCACTCGTCCTAATAATCTGAATGTCCTGGATGAAAAGGAGAAAAACACTTGTTTTTTCTTAATCAAAGACTCCAAAACTGCATTGTATTGATGTTATGTAAACTGCAAAACCTCTGTTCATTGTAAATAGTAACTCAGTGCCAATAACTGATCCTAGTGCTTTCCTTTTTTTAAAACGCAAAACCTATGTGATTTTAACTAGTCTTCTCCTGATTCAACTAAAAGTATTATTTTCCAGAAGTGGCCTCTTTGTCTAAAACATTTTTTTTCATGTTTTAACAAAAAAAAAAAAAATCAGGACAGGTGTTTGGTTTTTTGCTTTTTTATATATAAAATATATATAATATATATACATACCTGTACATACAGTATATGGGTGCTATTGCAGAGGAAACTCATTTGGAATTGAATGAATCCTGCTGCAGCAGTACCCAGAAAGCGATAATTTTACTGCAGACATGAAAACACTGGTAGGATTCTGAAAACCAGTGATCTAATTTTTGGCTTTTGCCAAGCATGATTTTTTTAAATTGGATTGCACTTTTTGTTTATGATTATGTACCTGTAGATGGTTGTAACTTTGCTCTTTCAGGAATCATGTGCTGTATTTACAGTAATGTTTCCAATGTTTGACAAGTGTGTGATGATTTGTTCTTGAAACTAAAATGAACATATTTAAAGCAAGAAAACTACACCATCACCGTTTGAACTGGAAAATTGAAACTGCAAGGACTTCTTGTATCAAAACATGTATACTGAAATGTTTCAAAAAGATTTATTAAACAGTGTAACCACATTCAGATGGTCTTAAAATCATAGCATTTTAGCCATGTCCACCTGCTAAACTGTTGGTCATGCAACTAGGATTTTTCTGTTTTATGTGTAACATTTTTCCATTGTAAAATAAGTGTGTTAAATGTCCTGTACTGCTAATGAAATTACTTTCTCTATGTCTGCAAGTTCTCCAGTGGAATTACTATGCACTTCTTTACATTTCATGGGGGATGCACAGAACAAAGTATTACCTTTTCAGTTGTCTGTACCAGCCTTGAACTACTTACGTTTAACCAAAAAAAAAAAATTCCTTTCTATTTCTATTGAGTTTTTAATACTGAGTTGCAAATTTGAAAGTCTTAATTACATTTTGTTATGGTTTATTTGCGAGTTTACATTTTAAAACTGTTTAACTTTCTTAATTTAGTAATTAAAAAAAAGAGCATTTTACATTTGGATAGTTGTTCTTTTGTTTAAACTGTGGAGATAATGGTGAAGATGAGATAAAAACTTTTCAAGACGGGGTGTCATGCCATTTGGGGCATCATATTTCATAGGATTATGCAGATCAGTTACCTATAGGACACCATGTTGCAAATTGTGAAGTCAGTATGTTTTTAAACAGCTGGAGTTCAACTGTAAGGGAGATGGTTGAACGCATAGCTAGTCTCTCATTTCTCTGTTCTACAAACGTTTTATTCTTTAGTAGTTCTGTTGCATTTAACGTGAATACTTTTACATTTACAAGTGTTGTAGGAAAAGATTTTCTATGCCTTGTATTGCTGTTATTGCTTTAAAATATTGCAGCCAAGTAAGACTTCCTGACGGTTGAAACTTTTTTTTAATTATTTAATACTTAGATTGTGAATTCATATTCCGAATATTCACACATTTTCTAAAGAGAACCTTTTTCCATTCCTGAAAACTAATCCAATAGTGAATTGAGATTCAGAGAACAAATTGTCATCATGTTAATATTTTCTATACAAAACATTGACTGAAAATCCTCTTGCAAAGGAGACTTCCACACTTAGCCTTTCTTGAAGTGTGAATTTATATGGCAATGTTGCTTGTTACCAGATTTCCATGATAAATTGGTTAACGTTTTACATGTAGAGTCTATAAGTAATGTTATGTACATGATATATTCTATGTTGCTGTACCTGTAGCTGTGGAGTACTGAAGAGGCTGTAATTCTTGTTGGACTTTCAGCTTCCTCTTAGTACTTACGAAGCAAGTGGTGGTCCTCTTTTTTCCCACAGCTACCCCCCTGCCTTAAAACGTCATCCACTGAACTGAGGACTCCGTAGTAACTCAGCGGGCTGGCGAAGCCAAAACGTCACGTACTCAGCCCAGTGCTCGGTGGCAAAGCACGGCCGTTCTGCCAAATTCCTTAGCAGCTTTGCTATGCCACAAACTTAAGCGCAGTTTCCATCTGTAATGCGGGATGAGCCTAAAACATTAGGTTTGCCTATGTTTCTCGTTGGAAGTAAGACTCGGATGGGGCATTGTTGGGGTTTTATGGCCTTTATTTCTGATTCTTGGGTTTGCTGTTTCTTGTATCGCATTCGGTCTACGAGTACCATGTCGGTCTCTGCTGCATCTCTGCCTGCAGCTGGCTTGTGTGCAGACTGGTGCCACCGCTGAGTGGCGAATCCAGACCATTTCTCATCGGTAGCTCTTCTGCTTCTTTTTCTTAATGTTGGGAGTTTTGTTGTTTGGGTTTTTTAATCTCTCAAATAAAAACATTAGCAAAAATTTAAACAAGGTTGTTAGCATTTTTGCTATAAATTAATAGAAACCTTTTCCTAAGCACTGTGTATACACCACAAATAGTGGTGTGGTGACTGTAAAAGTAGAATTATGAGATCAAGAATCTCCTGTTCCCTCCAATAATTTTTTTTAACGTAAGGCTAAGTAAATCCTATCCAGATAAAAACAATTGGCCAAATGCTCCCCCCACCAGCCCACCTGACTCCCAACTGACCCATGGTGTGGCAGACAAGTTCCAAAAAAAGGTGACCTACCAGCAGCTGAAAGGACTCTGTGAGGTGAGCCAGGCACCTCTAGGCCAAGCTTAATCCAATACCAGTTCCAGGAAAAATGACAGGTGGAAATGCAACACTGCTGTGAAAGGGACAGTTAGTACAATTAATGCCTGTTAATGTGTTTCTGTGGGAAGGAAATTACGTGAGACTTGGTGGGTCTTTGAAAAGGTCCAAAGTTTGACAAAGGCACCGACATGATATTATTTGGCTTCTGCAAACAGTGCTCGCCTTAGTTGTATGTGACGCTCTGGTTTTGATTTAATTACCACTGTAGAAAAGCAAAGTAAATACAAAATAGAAAAGTGATTAACTGCTAAAATTACAAGAGTAATCACAAATGGAAAATCTGTCCCCAGTGCGAGTGTTTCTCCTGAAGCCTCTTGACTGGAAAGGACTACCTGCAGACCGAGAAGGCAGATTGCTAAATGTATTTGACCTTGCCACATAACTTCAAGGTGAGTGGGAAGCTGCTCAAATTTATTTTAATATGCACCATCCTTTTCTCAAATGCTGCAATAAAAAATGCAGTACACTAATGAATGCTACCACATTGTACCCAAGGGGTTTAAGGGCCTCGCACGAGGCTGAGCCCAAGCATGCAAGAGCTATTAGGAGATATACAGTAGCTCCTCTTCTAATGTGTAGACAATATTCATTCATCAAAGAAGTCTTTTCCTGTCTAATGGGAAATTACCACCAGCAGTGCAGACAAAAGGATATTTATTTTCTCCAATCGTGTCAGTCTGAGGGTCTGTCTGTCTTTCAAGAATAATTGAAGTCTGTTTGTAGCTCAGAAATTTCATTGTGTTCTGCAATCTCAGTAAGCAGTGATTATAATTTCCTGTGACTCATATGCAGGGAAATTTTATCGCTGAAGGGGCTCCTGTCAATTGGGGCAGCATTCCCTGCCATCCTTACTAAAGAAGGGGACACTTCAATTTTGGGTTTTTCTGCACGGACCAAACCAGAACGCATGTCCTTTCAGCAGGGAAGGGAAGGAGGCCCCTTGCTAGGATGCCACCAGTGCAGGGTGTTAGTCTCTCCCTCTCAGCGCTTCTAAATTTGTCAGGAGATCTTCTGACAGCTAAAACCAGGTTCCTGAGGTTCATTTTGAATGTAAGAGGGGAAATGCTAGCTTCACTTAAGTCCGTGAGGTGTTTTCTGTTGACTTTTAATACAGCCAGTGCTCTTGTGTGTGTATATCTATCTATATGTCAAAATGCAATTCGCACACAAAAACATCTATACCTACACAAGCACTAACCCGTCTCCTTGTATTCCTCCCCTGCAGCTGGATGCTTAACAAAAATGCAAGACCGGGTCACGAGTGGATTAGAGGACAGAATGGTGTTAACAACAAAAGAGCGTCTCTTTTTTTTCTTTTTTTTCTTTTTTTCTTCTTTTTTTTTTTTTCCCTGGCTGCCACTATGTGATCAGTTATAGTCCTTATTCCCAGGCCAGGGGTGAGGTGGTAGCAGCAAGCCCTGCTGCTGCAGCCCGGTGATCCTGTGGGTCTCTGGCTACTGCGAAGAGCAACCTGCAGCTGATTTCAAAGTCAGGGAGAGAAAACATTTCTCCCAAGGGTATGGCTGCAGTTTGGGGCCTGCGGCGAGTATGCAGGAGGGCCAAAAAGGGAGAAAAGTGCCCTCCCAGGAAAAAGAGGTCATTAGCTGGTAGGCTGTGCACAATGTCGTGTAGAGGGAGATCCAAAGGTTGCAGCACCAGCTGTGCTGGCAGCGCCTGTGTTTCGCTGTGCCCGGGGATTTAGGTGATCAGATTAGAGCAGGCTGGTGAGCGCGAGCGGCAGCTTCTGTTACCAAGTGTAAATATCTTCTCTGTTACAGAGTCGGGGTAAATAGTATATGTTCGAGATGGGGGAAAAAAAATCGCAGGACTGGTGTGCCTGTGACTGGAGGGGCAAGTGTTGCATTTGCCTGACCAGGCCAGATGGAAGTTTGATTGTTCTGCTCATTGTTGGGAATAACTCAGCATTAAGCCCTGTGAATAGCAAAAAGGGCAGAGAGCAAAGAAATGAGATTATCCTCCTTCCTCTACAGCCAGGCTAGAGCTCTCTGAGGGCTCCGGTTTGCTTTTTTGTGCGTCAGCGTTTGCTGCCAAGCCCCTGCACCCAGAGTCTTGTGAAGTTTCCTCAGCTACTTATTGTTGCAGCTTCACACAAAATCCCTGAGCCCTGTAATGGATGGATTTTCAGCTGGAAAAAGACAAAAGGACGCAGGGAAGCTTTCTGACTGTGTTGTAGCCTTACTCGCTGACCCTGGGGCTCATCCTCATGCCGGAGGGCTGCCCAAAAGCCCTGCCATCCCCTACTCTTCATTCACTGCTGCAGTTCAGGCTCCGGGCTGCCTTCCAGCCCCACTACGCTGCTGGTCTTCCCCAGCTAGAAGATGCTACTCCTAGATGAAGGGTCCCTGGTGTCGGGAAAGGGCTGCAGTGGTCCCAGCACACCCCTCCTGGCACTGCACACGGCCGGGGCCATCCCGGCCGCTGGCCCAGGCTCCTGGAGGGGAGTGACGATGCTGAAGGGGCCTGCAGCTTCCCTGGATTCCCCCCTGGCTCCCGGAGCCGCCGCGCTCCTGGCCCTTGGCAGCAGCTGGGGCATGACTGCGTGCGGCTGCAGCTGGGTCTCAGGGTGACTTGGCGGGGGCTATGTTGATGCAGCCCACGGTCCCAGGGACAACGGAGAAGCAGATGCTAACTCCTGCTCTCCTAAAAAAAGCAGAGGCAAAGAGCCAAATCAGGAACCGCTTTGCATCTTGAAGACAGAGGACTAGGTGCATTTGATCATACGAGAGCTCAAGTGCTCCCTCAAATTCCCATGCCTCCGAAAAGCAGCGCGGCCGCCAGCTGAGCTTTGTATATGACCTCATATACATCAGGCGTATAAAACACATACCGCATACTGAACATTTGCATATGTTACACGTCTTTTGTTCCACTTGGGTGGCCTTCTCCTCCCCTTCCCCCTACCTCTCGTCCCATTACCCGCCCACGCAGCTCCCCTCACGTTATTCTAGACGTGTCATTTCTGAAGGACTACGCACCCCGGTCCTGCGGAGAGTGGGGGCTCTGTTAATTGTCAAATGTTGAGTGGGTAATGATCAATGGATGACTAATTGGAAGCAAGAGGGGATAAACCAGGTATTACTTAGCTTCTCCTCTTAATTAAGAGGATGCATAATGCTGTGGGGAAAACCTTAACAAATGGCAGGAGGGGTTTTGTCATTATGCAAGGTTTAATTAGAAGCATTGCACAAGCTAACATCCAGGTACTGTTTTCTTTCCTTTCAGGTGTCTCTCCAGGACGTGACTGAAAAATGCCAAGGCAGGAGCCTTAAAAAAAAATAAGTGGAAAATATTTTTGTAGGCATGTGCCTAGCAATCTAAACAGCAAGACATGGAAGAAAACCCCAGTTTCCCTGGCAGTGCAAAAGCAGCGAGGAGCGAGCCGAATGCAGAGAACTGGAGCGAGAAGGTCGTGTGCGTTACGTTGAGGCAGATGGGATTAAATGTTCATTGCGATGTCTCCAGGTTAATTCACAGCACCAATGTTAAAACTGGAGCAATGTGACAGTGCTTTATTTGAACAGTTAATCATTTGGAAGCAAACACATTTATGATTTAGTTCTCTGACTATATAGATGTGGTAGGAAATACAAGAAGCAGCACTCAATATTTGCATTATCTTCCTAATCAAAAAAGAAATATTACAACTCCTGAAGGACTAGGAACCACTTGTTATAAAAGAGCTCCGTGTTAGTTGCCTTGCCAATGAAAACACTCATCCTGCACTTGAGTATTAATCTGTACTTTCTAAGACGGGCCCAATATGACGCATCACATTCTACTTGTAAATAAAGTACAGATGAGATACTAACTTTAAAGCATTCAGAGTTTGATCTGGCTTTCAGTGAAGTCAGTAGGAAGACTTCAGAAATATAAAACGGCCTTCAGAAAGCAATTAGGATGGCCTCAGTTTTGGGGACGGGAGAGGCTCTTGAAATGGTGAAATAAACTTGGATATCTGTTCTCTAAGTTTTCTAATCCAAAACCAAGTTAATTGATAGCAGTTTCTACAACTTTGTGGGACTGCACTTAGGTTTGGGCTGCACTTCATCTTTGCTTTGAAACCCACTCAGCAGACAGTGCTGTTAACACGGTTAGCAGAGAATGTCTTTGAAGCTTTTTTTTTTTTTTCTTTTCTGTTTCTCAGGCTGCTAAGAGAGTATGTAAAGCTCAAGTGAGAGGAACTGCCCCAAGTACCTGCTGGTTTCTGAGGTTTGGCGAGTTAAAGAGGGGACAGAGACTGGTCCTTTGGCCACGGCTGCAGACACCATTAGGTCCGTAGGTGTGATTTCTGGACCTGGGAGTGCTCACACGAGTGTCAGACGTCACAGTGTATTCCCTGGGCACCACATCCTTCGGATCCAGGCTGCACTGTGCTCCTTTCTTTAGCCCACAGCACAGATACCACTTCAAATGAAGCTCAGTATGAGTGGTTGGGATGGAAATAACGCCAGGAGACTGAATGCTGAGTGAGCTAGCGTTAATTCCCAGGGGCATTTCTAGGTGGCCAAGTAAAATATATATGGAGCTACTGGAAAGAGCCCAGTGAGGGACCACAAAGATGATGAAGGGACCGGAGCATCTGACATGAGGGAAGGCTGAGAGAGCTGGGACTGTTCAGCCTGGAGAAGAGAAGGCTCAGGGGGTATCTCATCAATGTATACAAATACCTGAAGGGAGGATGCAAAGAGGATGGAGCCGGTCCCTTCTCAGTGACAGGACCAGAGACAATGGGCACACACTGAAACACAGGAGGATCTTTCTGAACACCAGGAAACGTTTTTACTGTGAGGGTGACCAAGCACTGGCGCAGGCTGCCCAGAGAGCTTGTGGAGTCTCCATCCTTGGAGATACTCAAAAGCCATTTGGTCATGGTCCTGGGCAACTGTCTCTAGGTGGCCCTGCTTGAGCAGGGGGGTTGGACCAGATGGCCTCCAGAGCTCCTTTCCAGCCTCAATCGTTCTGCGATTGCGTGTGTGATTCTGTGTGAAAACAAACAGCCTGAGGCTTTGTGACTTCTCTGTCCAGCCACATCCCGAGTGCTTCAAATGCATGCCGCCCCCAGGGCACCCCACCAGGCAGGGACCCTGGCCAAGCTCTGCTGGGGCAGGCTGGTGTGGGTCACGGCCACAGCCGCCCTCCTCTGGCCAGCTGAGGCAGGTGGCCACTGTGGTTTGCTGTGCGTTGCGGCCCGGCCTCCAGGGTACGACCAGTGGAGAAGGGAAGAAGACTGTCCATAACTGTTGTCAGCAAGGGAGGCCGCTCCACTGAGGGAAGGGAGAGGTGTTTAGTGGCTGCACAGCAGAGGCCTTTAGAAACAAACCCCACAAGTAGGGGTACTGATGCAATGTCCCTGTGGGACACTCTGCCCGCCAAGTCCCCGTGCCCGGCCATGGCTACCCGCGCTCCCTGGGGAGCTGGTTGACACACTACAAACACTACGCAAGTCCTTGGCCTAAGCGCCAGGAAGGTCAGGCACTCCCTCCCCGCTCCCATCCTGCCCACAGTCACCCAGGCCCCAATTTTGGCTCCCGCGTGGCCTTGGGCCCCTCACTACCCTTCCCCGCCGTGGCACATGGGCTGAAGTGGGGCCATCACTGCTCCCGGGCGGGAGGCTGGTGGGGAGGCCGGTGAGTGGGACAGCCTCCGGAGCCGGGTTTGGCGTGACTCAGGGCTCAGGCAGCCCTGCTGAAAAGGACGGCTGTCGGGGTGTTCATGGCACAAAACAGCTGTGCAGCAGAGCCGCCACGCTGGAGTCCAAACCGGAGGGATTAAGCCGTGAGCTGACTGAAACAGCCGCGGTGGTAACGCAACCACAAGCATCGGCCGGCCGGCCGGCGCGTCTGGGTCTGGCTGGGGCCCACCGGCAGAGCAGGTGTTGCCTGGGCGGTCTGGGGACAGCGAAGGACAGCTCTGGGGTGCCCCAAAAGGGAGGCTTGACGTCCTGCTGGCCGGGCCAGGCTGACGTGGGGTTTCTCCAGGAGGAAGGTAAGCTCAGGCTGTGAGGCGTCACCGCGCTGCCGCTGATAAAATCGTATTTAGTGCTCGGCTGGGGGCACGTGCAGCTCCCAGCTGGTTAAATTTTCCCTCCAGAAATGTGGGCGGTCGTTCCCTGACAAGAGGAAATTAGTGCCTGGGTCACGGCTTCAACTTGCGACCATAAAGAGGGGCTGGCGGAGCGGCGGGTGCCCGGAGAGGGCCTGTCCTGGGGGAGGAATGCCGGGCAGGCAGCTCCCTCCTCCGCCCCCAGTGCCACAGGAAGGAGAAGCGGCGGCATCGCCCGAGCGAGGAGCTCGGGGTGGTTTAGACATCCCTGATTGCGCAGGCTGGCCGAGCAGGCATTAAGGCAGCGTGCGGTGGCAGCCCATGGACGCCTAGAGGATGAAGAGCTGTGCACAACTTGCATCCAAGCCAGGCTCCTCCTAGGGTTAAAGTAAGAAAATGTAGGCTAAAGATCAGGAAGAGCTTCTTGGCAGGGAAATGCGCTGAGTGGGGGGGTCAGGAAAGCGGCCATAGGCTGGGGTGTGCAGCTGCGTCCAGCAGGCACGCCGGGGACCACCGCTGCGGAGCCTGGCACTGCGCCGACAAAACGGCCGGTGTGGCTTACTGGGGCTCTTCGAACCCCACTGCGCTGTGCCATCAGCGCCGGCGTTACTGGGCTTTCAGGAGCTGTGCGAATACGTAAGGGTTTCAGCTTGTAGGAAAAGCGGGTTTCTGCTCCTTGGGGGTGTAGAGAGAAACATGGAAGAGCCTAGAAGTCTAACCTAAAAGAAAAAAGCAGAGGAGAAATCCTATTTTTGTTCTTTATATAGTTCTTACACCCATCATGTGATTGTCTTCAGTAGTCTGAATCACAGTCGGTTTAACGTTTGTCACTGACAGTAAGTGACTGAGGACTAAAAAGCAAAGGATGACTTTCCTGGCGAGGCACACTGTTTAGGAATCACACCGGGTTTCCCCTACAGTTATTTATCCGCGGGGCTCACGCAGAGGCAGCCCGGCTTCCTACGAGAGAGGGAGCGAGCCGCACGCAGGCATTTCGAGAGACTTTTAAGCTTCAAAGTGTCGCTCCCCCATGGAGGCTCTACCACCGCCGCCGCCGCCGTGTTGTGCCGTGCCGTGCCGAGCCGTGCCTGCCTCTTCCACTTCCTGCTGCAGAGCCAGTTCTGCCGCTTACCTGGGAGAGGCAGGGAGGGTGTCGTAAAAGGAGGAGGAAAAAAAACCACCCGGCTGGCCGAGGAAGGAGACCCGGGCACGCCAAGAGAGCGACGGGGTGCGCAGGAGGCACGCCAGCCCTCTCGCTTTCCTCGGTCAGCTCAGCGCAAGCCTCCCTCGCCCGCAAGGTAAGAAGTGTCAGAGACGCTGCCTTTCTCGGGCCCTGTTTGTAATTAGCTGTTGACCCACTTCTGGCTCTCAGTGGGGTTTTTTTTCCCTCAAATTGTTGTCTCGCTCCCTTCCCCCCTCTCCTCTAGTGTAATGATAGCCTGAATTTCACAGATGGTTACAACATGTTTCAGCCATTTCACTGCAGTTTTGTTGTGTTTTTTTTTTTAAATCAGGAGGGTTTGGGGGTAAACACTAGGAATGGATACACCTGGTGTCGAAATGTTGTCCTGCCTATTTACGTAGCTGCCTGGCAATGCCTGGCAGCCAGGCCTGATCCCGCTCCCGCCCTGCACGGCTGTGCAGCCTCGAGGTGGTTTGTTGGCCAATGGCCCTCTCCTCTCTCCTCTCCTCTCCTTTCCTCTCCTCTCCTCCCCTCTCCTCTCCTCTCCTCTCCTCTCCTCTCCTCTCCTCTCC
>JAVJGG010000013.1:24671029-24724386 GCA_035590195.1 Aviceda cuculoides
CAGAGAGGTGGTAGATGCCCCATCCCTGGAAACATTCAAGGTCAGGTTGGACGGGGCTCTGAGCAACCTGGTCTAGTAGATGTCCCTGCTCATTGCAGGGGAGTTGGACTAGATGATCTTTGAAGGTCCGTTCCAACGCAAGCTATTCTTTGATTCTATGATTTTTCAAATTCACTTTTGCTCTAGAGGGCAATCCTAACAGTGTAGCTTCACAGTTCAAACCTACTTAAGTAGTTTGATTTTTTGTTTCAATGGCCATTTCCTTTCCCCAATGAACTTTCCTCCTCCGGTAGCAGAAAGGGGATCCTTCTCACTGCCTCTCATACGGACTTTACCTGAAATCTCAGCTTTCAGCTGTGTCTCAGCTCAGACAGGTTCTGCAGTCTTTATGTCTGCCAGCTATAAGCAATACACAGAAACATTCATTGTGCTTTAAGCTCATTATTCATTTATTTCTATGGTAAAAAAAAAAAAAGTATAAGTGTTTTATAGCACAAAGACTTTGTCTCTGATATAAATTCCTTTATAAATACAAATTTCTTTATTTCTTTCCACATACAATGATGGAGCAATTATGTCTGTGAACCTATCAAAATCAGTGGAGCAGTATCTGGGAGCTGAGACCTACCTTACACTCCTTTGGACTGAAGTTTAAGGCATAATATTGCAAAAACTGTGAGGCAACACACTTGTTACTTGTGTGATGAGTCAACATCAGGAAAAGTAATACTTCCCCCAAGTAATTTCCCCCGCAGATTAATTCTTCAGAATGTATTTTTCCATCTGTACAATGTTTAAATTTATTCCCTTACTCGTTGGCAGAATAGAAATATGTTTTTAGAAGATTTTCCCTATGACTATGTGTGCAGTGTTGAAAGCACTTAAAAGAGGACCTGGCATGAGTGTTATGGGGAGGTCATATTACAATCTCACACTGTCTTAATTTCCATTCCAAAGGCTGTGGTGTTTAAAACTGTAGAATTTTGACCACATATTCCCAACATCTTTTTTCCAAGTCTGGGAAAAACATCGAAAAAAAGAAGTAGCTAAATTGTTAAAGAAATGTTATCATTCAAATTGAAATATAGAACCCTTGCAAGAGGGGAATTGAAAAATTATCAACAAATGTCTATTTTCATTATAAAAGGGATTTTTTTAATCCAAATTCTCTGCTGCTTTTAAATTTCCTTGCCATATGAAATCCCGAGCATAGTGTTTTTTATGCATCTTGAAAAGAATTGGCTTTGGGTATATGGCTGCTGCTGAGAAGCACCTTTGAACCTGCTAGTGAAAGAACCCTTTCTTTGTATAACACTTAGTGAATACTAAGTTACGGTAGCGTTTTTACATCTCAAGCCATCAGGGGTTCTGAACAGTATGAAATCCAATATATCCCTTTTATCCTTTGTCCTTTTTATCAATGATTTCACAGCTGGTATCTCAAGGTGATGGATAAGAGTCTGAATCTAATGAGTGGCTTGCTGCTGGTACATTTAATGAGCTGATCAGTGAACAGGGGGAGTGTTTAATGCTTTGAGGCCGTAGCTTTCTCCGTTGCATTTATGCAACTGGATGTGAGAGACGTCAAGACGTTGCAGCGCTGACATTGTTTACTGAGTGATGGGATGAAAATTCCTGTCCAGCCAATGAAGAATAACAAAGTAATTCAGTAAGCATATTCCCGTGCCATACCAGGTGGCCATGTGGCAGTGTGGGTGGGAAATGCAGGGTTTAGGAAGGCAAGGGGAAGATTCATTTAACGATATTACCAGCTCAAATCCCTGTGCAGTAGCAACCTTTCAGAGTGCTGGATTAAGAAAGCAATCTGGTTCCTGCAAAAGCAATTCACAGCATAGATGTGAGGAAACTTCCTTGCCGCTGCCCACACCGTCTCTTCTGCTTATAAAAGCAAACAGCAACGTACCAGGCCTGTCAGTCTAGTGCTTTTCCCCAGCACTACATTCACATCCAACATACAGAGTGAATAGTTAGCACACAAAGTGTTGAAAATATTGCTTGGGTTATGCTTGTTGCTCAGTGACTTCTGTATTGATGTGCTCAGTATATGAAGCAAATGATGCTACTCCTGCTTTGTGCTCATCAATTCCTTGAGAATTCAAGATAGGGGCTGAATAAAATGGATGTTCTTTCTCATTGATTCATTATTAGAAATGCTGAAGTCCCTTGGCTTTGCATACACCTCCAATGATGTCTCAATTGAGTTCGTGCTGGTAAAGCTACTTGAAATCAAGTGGATATGATGATTAGATATAAGAAGGGTTAAAACCAGGCTTCATCATTGCATTAACTCTTCAGTGTAAGGGCAAGAATAAAACCATGTTACTCTATTAAAGACTAGCCATGGAACTGAACACTGAGGTTTAAAATATGCAGCATTTAGAGAAAAACTGCTCTTATGAGCTAATATGCTCTTATGCAAGTGGCAGAGAGACTGTAGCCAAGTTTTGGGCATCTGTAATATTGTTCATGCCTAGAAGGGGAATAAGAGCACTGCTGAAAAATAATGGAAAACCAGCATTCTCATTTTACTTTTTCATTTCAGTAGAAATCTGACATGGTAGCCTCTTGGAATTAGATTTTAAAAGCTACTACTGCTACTGTTATCTAGGAAGTTATCAAGTGCATTGAAATGTTAGTGACTGGAGGGTGGTTTTGCCGGTGTCCTTCCTACAGTCCTGCTCCTCTGAGAATAAAAGTTTTATTTAAATAGACATTTTTGATGGCCTTACCATATGCAATCTCAAAGGGATTTATCCTAGCCTTTCTTGCCCACAACTGATCAATTCTGTTTACTCTGCTTTGCTTCTTGCATCTTTAAGGATGAACATCCTTTGAAAAAATCCCAGTGTCACTAAGGGTACCGTTTCTTGAGACTTAATGAGCACATAAAAGAGCTCATCACTAGTGGAAGGGGGAGATGTTGAGTCTCTGTCTTGTACTCCCCACTCCCATCTGTGAGCACATTTAACTCTTCAAAGAGCACAGGAGGAAACCTGGATAGTTTTCTGCTATTCTGGTAAGTTAAGCTGATTTACAAGAAGACTCAACAAGTGCCAGAGCCTCGGTGGCAGAGGGTGAGAAGCTGTGTGGCCAGAAAAAAAGAGCAGCAAAGAGTAAAGAGAAGCGGGGATGAAGGGAAGGAGCAGAAAAGGAGGGAGCAAGAAGTTTTCCTCTTTACAATAATCAGCTCACCTTCCCAGGGAAGCAGAGCACTCACACACTGGGTAATCTGTGGAAGTTGCATGCTTCCCCTAGAGAAACATGTGGCATCTTTTCAGTGTGTTTTCTTCTGGGCTAGCTCTCAAGTACATCTCCGAATGTTTTCTTGCAAGCTCAGGTTTTCTGTCTGGTGCTGAACCACCCAGCTATGTCTTAAGGTTTTGCATCTATTTGGAAAAATTAATTTTGTTCAGTGACTCTGCGTCATGATAGAGATTGATGGTGGCCAAAACAAGCTTACTGTCTGGGACAATTGGTGCATGGTTCCTCAGCAAGAGAGGCGTGACTGTCAGACCTCATTCTTGGCTCAGAAAAACTAGAATTAAACCCCACTACAGAAAGAATAAGGCGTACATCAGAACAGCAATTCAAGAAAAAAGGGAAAACAAAAGCAATAAAATAGAGAAGAATGGAGAAATGAAGAGGTATTAACTTGAATAACACTTCATTAAGTGTTAACTTTCTATTCAGTTCAGGCTTTAGCGATGATTTTGGAAAGGCCCAAATTTCCTGGAAACGGCCTACAAAGGCAGCTCTCTTCTTTTAAATATGCGACTGGCAGAGGTCCCATGCCAGCTGATGACTGTCCCTACCAACACCCATGCAGAGTTTATACCCTTCCACGTCTGACTCCTGGTACACCAGGAGGACCTGTTTATTTGAACTAGTCTTTGAACAGTTGTATAGGCAGGTTCATTGAGGATAGTCAAAGGAAGGACTTTGTACTTAAACGTTTTGACAATGCCTGAGTGACAAAAATGTATTTGGGTTCTACTTGATAGTTTATTCAACTGTGCACATGGATAGATTTCAGGTTTCTCCATACAGGGAAAAATACAGTTTTCTCTCAGCATCATTCAGGGGTTAAGTACAGAGTGTGCATATTCTTCACACGACTCAACTGAGCTTTGTACATAGGATTAGTTTTCCTTCCTATAATATATTCAATATCCTTAAAACAGAGGAAAATGTCTAAGTACATTTACCATTCACATTTCAGTGACTCTGTACAACTGCTCTTATGGACGAAGCGACTGCAGCTTATGCCTCGCGGCCCATCATGACTATAAGTGTGTCTGGTGTGAAGAAGATGGCAAGCCCAGCAAGTGCGTTTATGAAAAACTCTGTCACGCTCCTCCCACTGACACGTGTCCTCATCCAGAAATCACTCGTGTAAGATTGCTTTTTTCTCTCCCTACCAGCGTATTATTTTTTAGGAGAAAGCATCCAAGCAAGCTCATACTGAAAGGCAGTTTTTTTCCTAGGATGTTAAGTAAGCCTCTGAAATAGCTGAAAGGAAATAATGCCAGTAGTGATGTGTGTGAGAGATTTGTAAAGACTCAAAATAAGAGACTGAATGGACTCTTTGAGACTCCTTGTTTTTCAAGCCTTGTCCTCACTGTGCCAGAAGCCAGGCTAGCAGTGTACGCTTAAATGTGGCACTTGATTCTTGGGAATTAGCATGGATTTTTTTCTGTCCTGAAGTCCTTTCTACGTGAAATAAGTCTAGAAGAGAAGTTCACTGCTCCTGGAACTACAAGCACTTAGCAGGCTCATTAACAGGCTTCAAACTAAGCTTTTAAATAGTATTTAATAAGGGAGCAAGTTGTTTCTGCATCACAATGTGTTTTCCAGGTGTCAGTGATACTTTCCAGTCCACACCAGCATTAAACTCAAGGCTGTAGAAGTTGAACATAAAAAGTCAGAGAGGCCATGTGCGCCCCTGCCTTACTCTGTGGTTGGAGCATTCACCCAGGGCAAGGGAAGAATGTTGTCCACCTTGGTGGACCAGTAGCCAAAGCAAGAAGTGATAAATCCTTGTCTTTTTCAGCCACAAGCCAAATGCTGTTTTTCTGGGCATAATTGTCAAGAAAAGAGTGGTATGTACTTCCACTGGGCAAGTCTAAATTGCTGTGACAGTGGTATCAGTACTTTGAAACTCAGACACACCATTTGATGAGAACATATCCCAAGCTATCATAAAATGCACTAACTCTATTGACAGAGGTTAAGTCGTAACAGGGATGTTTCACTCAATAGGAACTGTTTAATTCTGAAACCTGTGGCTCAAATTGGTAGAGACGCTGAATCTCCTGAGGCTGCATAGTTAGAGGTGCAGTGTGGGTACAGGCAGACAGCAGCACGCTGGATGAGGTTGGCCATGATGGTGTATTTAAGAAGAAATGGCAGGTAAACAGTTGAAGTTTGCCAAGGAAGGCAAATACCCTGAAATCTTGACAGAAAGTGTGGAGAAGAATACTTGTGTGATAGCTTTGCCCAGATAAAGATGATTTGAGTGGGAATGGAAGGGGAAATTAAGAAAAATAAAAGTGTTTTCACCTGGGATACTGTTTTGTACATGATTGTGGATTAAATACTAAATACTAAAATATTAGTTTTTTCAAAACTTTTCTTAGCTCCAGATTTGAACAAAATATTTGGAAACATCTACACAAACAGTGGAGTCATTTTTCAGGTAGTTTATTTATGGATGGAGTGAAAAGGGGTGGCCAGTGGACAGAAGTTTTAGGAAGTTGAACCAGTGGGAAAACAGAGCAAGTGATTCTGGAGGTGGGCTGCGCAGCAGGCAGCAGCAGCCATGTCTCTGTGCTCAGACGTGCTTAGATGTAAGACACTCTGATTCTGATGGAGCAGACATTAAAGTCCAGATTTTCAGGAACTGTATTTGTTTGGCTTCCAATTACTGCATTTGGGACTGTGCAACCTCCCTCTTCTTGATGGTAAACTTGCAGCCCTCCAAAACTGAAGACCTGAAAAAGTCTTGCTGGAGGTGCTCCAAATGTTACATAGCAAAGTAGGTTAGTCTCCCAACAAATATTCAGGATTCTAGTACCTGTTCAGGCCATATTTCAACCTGAGAAGTCCACTGCAACTGCAGGATTTTCTCAGTCCTCATTTTAATTGTAAATTATTTAATTAGCATCAGCCCATAGACTGCAGCATCCTACCATTCGATGCAGTAAGGAACATAGGGGACTAGAGGAACTTTTGAAGACACTGTGTGGGGCAGCAGTGTGTGTTAGGAAGGTGCACTGTTCTGATGTGAGTCTAAAAGGAGAAAATCATGGCAAAAAAAATGCTGGAAAAGCTCCATAGAATGATTGTGAGAGGAGCCCAATCCATTTGCTTTTCAAAATCACACTGCTTTAGTGGAGGAAGCAAACTCTGTTCTGAGTAAACACTAGGCAAGAGTTTTGTACATAACAGTCTGCCACAGGAGACACAGAATCTACAGCTGATGAATACTGGTTCTGAGCTAACAGATGATTAAGTAACATTAAAAAGTTACATAGCGTGGTTTTGTGTGGGCCCTACAAGAAACATCTTTTGCATTTCAAGTGTGGGTAAGTCAAAGTAGCTTCAAATAATATGGAAGAGCAACATGGTCACTGCAGTATTTAATTTTGCTTTTTTTTTACTTTCCTCATGCAAACACAGATTGAGCCAAAAACTGGACCACTAAGTGGTGGAATTCTTTTGACCATAATGGGATCTAATTTGGGAATAAAAGCAGAAGATGTAAAAAATATAACGGTGGCAGACAAGGAATGTCTCTTTAAAGAGGAATTCTACTCTGTTTCCACAAGGTAATTGCTGGATATTTTTCACAAGATTTTAGAAGAAAAAAGGAACTTCTGTGCATTTTCGGGAGAAGATGATCTTCCTGTGGTAGTAAAAGGTTATCAATAGAAGAAAGAACTAGTGCAATGTATCTGCAATATTTCATAGTAACATGTCTGAGTATTTAAAATTGTCATAGATTCTAATACACCAGCAAATTTACAATAGCATTCTACTATCCTACTTTTGATTGATTGATTTTTTTCCTCATTTGTCTGAAAACCTTTCATAAATTATTACTGCAGATATCTCAAGACTATTTATTTGTTTTTAAATTAAAGGCATCATAAGTATGCATCTAGTCATTAAAATCTTTGCTAAATCTGAACCAAGACAGTGCAGCCAAGCATACAAGGTTTATGGGAAAGTAAATAAAGCAAGGGGAAGCTTAAATCTTTTTGTTTTAGTCCAGCCACAAAGTTTCTTTCCTGGGGGCAGGGAGGGAGCCCAGAGTTTTGCTTTAGCTTTGGATGACTAAGTTTCATCACAGAGCCAACAAGTCCATGGATGTTGAATTGCCTAAGCAGGTTGGTAGATGTTTTGCGGATCACTTGTCACACTCCTAAGCAATGCCAAAAATTAAAACAAAGTGCCTAAATTCTTCTAGGTATCTAGGTGTTTACTACAGATTATATCAAGCATCTAATTTCAAGAGGGAAATACCCTTTTGATTTTAGCTGATAAAAAGCATAGCATGAAGTTTCAGTAGTAATATTATGAGTAATGACTTATTTTAAGCAGTGTGATTTTTCTTTCATTCGCTTTCGATATTTAAAGCTGCAGTTGAAACCTTGGCTTTCTTTCCCTTCAGTTAATTTAAAATGTAATACAGTGACTTCTTGCTATTTTTGTGGCATGTTTTGAAAGGTATTTTGAAGATACCTAAGTGATTTTTTTAGCTCTTGAAAAATGTTTAGCTTTAGTCAGTTTGTGAGTCAGGCATTTAGAAGCTTCACAGGCCCCTAGGATTTGAGAATATTTATATAGCTGTATATCTCTTACTGCTTCCCAAATCCATTGCCATCACTCATACGTTTACATGTGCATCACCATCCACAAAATGCCAAACTTTTTCACAGTCATCTTTTCTCATTCCCTATTTTCAGTGTTTGCAAAAGCTGCACTGAATTGCAGCATAGCCTTACAAGAATTTCCCCAGCCTCTTGGCTTTTTCTAAAGCTTTTTGATATTTTTAAATACATGGAATGGAGCCAGAACTGAGATGACTGGTTCCTTGTATCATAGCAACATTACTGGTTTCCTAAGCTCTGCCAGTGTGGTAATGGGTGAGAACAAATGCAACGTGCATAATGTCATTTATCAACAAATTAGGGGGTTTTGAAGGATGTTCTCCATTAGAGAAGCCTTGAAAAAGAAGTTATTCAAAATCTCCAAATAGATATCTCTAATTTTCTGTCTTTATCTTCCTCCATTCTTTTGTTTTATTCTTCTATTTAATTTAATTTAAAAAAAAAAAAAAGTGCCTAGTCTTGCGCCCCTATCCTTCTGCAGTAAAAAGCTAGTCATTTTTAAGAGACAGTTGCTCCCATGGGCAGGAGAGCAGCAAGATTTAAGGCACTTAAGGGTGCTTTCTGGCTCTGCGGTGATTTAATTGTTGGCCTTGGAGAAGTCATGTTCTCATTCTTTGTAGTTTTCCATTTGTAACATGGGGGAAGGGAGGCAATGCCATCGCTGGGGAGGGGAGGGAACTTTTCTCAATTAAAATCCCTGCTAACCACTCTACGGCATTTCCTCCACACACACCCCCCAGCCCCGGCCCCTGACTGCTTTCCCTAGCTTGACATATGGTAGAAATTCATCCAAAGGCACCATTTCCTGTTTCTGCCTGACAAGAAGATACAACTTCCAAGAATACAGTAGAGAGATGATGAGGAACAGACTCAGGCAGCCATACACATGCCAGGACATGGAAGAATTTAGAGAATTTTGTCCATTTGCCAGTACCCAGGCACAAAAGTCTGGAGTGATCTGCAGAGGGACTTGACAATCCTTTTATTATAAGTCCTGATTTAAGTACATTATACCCAGTAATTTGGGGTTGTTGTTGTGGTTTTCTTTCTATCCGAGGGGTTTTTTTAAGCAGTCATGCACTACTTGAGGAAGAATAGCAATAATCCCGGAGAGAAAGAGCGGAGAAAATGAGCAGTGATCCTCGGGCTGTCCCCTATATGAAACTGTCTGCCTGCACAGGCTGCGAACATTATATGCCTCCTTGTCTAACTGTATTATCAGCTCCCCATTAAGCATTTGTCCCAGTTTTCAAGTGTGTCGAATTCTTATTGCATTTTCATGCTTGTATTCTGTGGATCACCTGTTTGAAATAAAAATATAAACATACTAGCTATCACTCAGCAGCAGTGTTAGTTAAGGCAGTGTTTTCTCGGCCAGTGTTCCTTGACCTCTGATTTTGTGTGGGTTATCTGAGGATTTATTTTCAGAGAACAGTAATTCTAAAGGGATTTTGATCGTAAGTGTGTTTAAAGTAGTTTGAAGTAGTTAAAGTTACAGTAGTTTAAAGCTGAAAGATAGAAGGATGCACAACAAAAGTATCAGCAGCTAAAACACAAAGTTATAAGATAGCTGATGGTCTGATTCTTACATCAGGGGGCATGGTGGGGGTCCTTCATTTTTTTAACATCACAAAGTCCAGTGAAAACCTTGTGTAGGAAAAGTTCATCTCTGATATCTGGGCTGAATTTGAGTCTTCTGTAGAAGGCACCTCTACTAAGGGACTGCTAAAGTAGCTCTTGTGTACAGTGCTCAGTTTTACCTACCTTTAGATAGGAGATTAAACTATTGTTAGGTGGTTTTGCTGGGAATCTGAGGCAGCATTCAAGGACCTTGTGTAGGATACAGCGAAGTTAGTGCTTTTGCTGGCAGTGTGTGGTAGCTCATATACATTGCACTGATATTGCAGCTGCTACTTCTAACAGATAAACTTACGTTCTTTCTTGCTAGGATTGTGTGTCAAGTTGGATCAATGAATGAACCAAAACAAGGTCAAATTGAAGTTAACATCAACGGAAAATTAGGTAAATCACCAAGTGAAGTGCTGTTTACATACCAGGTAAGTGCATTTTTTTCAGAGACCTGTTTTATACCTTGTGCATGACTTAAGTTAGAAGTTTACCTGTTAAGCACAGAGTAGCTTGTGTTGGCCTTACAAACTTTGTTTCATCAATAGCACTGTCATTTAAGTACATTAGAAAACACTTAACTTGAACATTTCTTTATACAAAGGGTGTACCAAAAATCTATTCTGATCAGTAGATCCAGAGTCTTAAAATAGGATGATGTTGTTTGCAATTCAAGTTAAAAAGATGTGGTAGAAAAGAAACTGTAATAAACTTATTCAGTAGTGACATAATACGTCTTAAGCATCACTATTGAATAAAAAAAAATCAGCACTGCAAAAAATAAGGTATTATTTAGACGCACAGTTGGTGCACTATTTTAATCACAGTGTTTAGTCTAGCCAATGTTCTTAATTACAAGAATGGATGCAGAGCAGCTGAAGAATATGTAATGAAGGTACATTAATTTTTTTAATAATTTATTTCATTCAGAAATACAGCATGCAGAGTCACAGACAGTGTGATGTGGGTTCATATTACACATGTGCTTTGTTTTCAGTGTCACTATGAAGGAGAATTTTGTTTGTGTCTTAATTGCTTTACTCTAAATGTGACCCTAGGTTATAGCTGGTCTAGCCTGTGGTTTTAGCAGCAAGTATCTTTAAGTGTACCTATGAGGTCTTCAAAATTTTTAAGAGCCTGTGATAGTTGAGAGGTTTAAATAATACCTGTCCTCATATTGATACTTAAAATTACACCTATAAACTGTAAACCTGTAAAACATTAAGGGTGGGTTAGGCTTTTATCTTCTCCTGTATTTAAACTTCTGTCTCATTGGTTCTTGATATCTTGTGAGAAGGAAAGGAAAGGAGTTGGCAGAAAACTGTGGAATAAGTCAAGAATGACTATCAACTGAGAAGAGACTATTCTTGGTTTTGCAAAACAGGCCAGAAGTGTTTTTTCTATAAATTCCAATCAAATACCTCATCTCCCTGGTGATATCTGAAAAAAACACCCTTTTTGCTTGAAAATGTCCTCTGTTCCTTTGTGGAAATATAGGTTATAATTAAGTCTTTCTTCGCCAGTCTCATTCATCTTAACCAGAGAACAACAATATAATCTCCCGTGTTTATGTATTTGTGGTCTCTAGGACAGAGGCTATGACAGTAAACCCTACATGAGATGAGATTTTGACATGAACCTGTTGCGTTGGGTACGTTTTACACCAGTTCTCCTATGCTTCTCCTGTGTGTAAAGATTCTCCCATGGTTTGCATGAAAACCACATGAAGATGTTATGGAGTGTGTTGAAATGTAATGTGAAGCCCCCATGTAGGCTTCGAAGCCTGTCTGTGAACTTGTTCTGTTGTGATTCCTGCTCAGCCCACCTGGAAGGCGAGATAAGCAGCCATCGCATTTGGCTACTTAAGGGAAAGATTCTTGGTCGCCCATCAGTGAGGTGCTAGGAGAAGCCACTGTGCACAGGCATCATCCAGGTGGATGTTTTCCTGCAAGTCCAAGATTCCCTCTGTGCCAGCCTCTGCCTGTATTGAGGTTACCAAAATATCAGACACCTAAGCTAACTGCTGATAAAGAGCATTTTTATTTACTGCAAAAATCTTTCCATGGGGACTCTATTTACAAAATGCAAAACAATGGCAAGTAATAGTTTATGCCTTAAAATGATGAAATTGGTTTCTATTTTCATTTCTCTCTGTTCCGTGAGAAGATGAAGCCAACTGTCGACTGCAGCAGGATTAAAGTCAGTATAGGGGCATCGCATTCATGCGCACCTCTAGAAGTGTAACACGAGAGCTTTTGGCATGAGAGCAGATGATCAGGGCAGACAATTGTGTCAGTTGATGTTGTCTTAAAAGCTACAATCTTGTTTCACTGCTGTTTTCAGGCAGTTCTTTGGTGACTTCTTTCAGCAGAGATGCAAAATCTGTGTTTTAAAACCTCTCCTATTCAGTATATATAAAGGAAAGAAAATACTCTTCTTTCCAAGAGCCGCCTTAAAATAAATTTTCTGTTATGTATTTCCTCCTTTCTTTGGCACATTGTCTGGCTACGCTCCTGCTGGTGATTATCACTGCTTTGCGGTGTGTGGCAGCACAGGGCAGAAGTGCAAAGCGGTGCACAAGGAGACGATGCAGCTGCTCAGCCCCATGTGTCTGAAGACACTGGAGATGTCACCATACTCCCCACTGTCTCAGCCACGTACATGTGACTAGTGTCTATCACCAAAAGCACATAGTTATCAAGTAGATTGGATATAAGGAAGAATTTTTTTAGGAGGGTGGTGAGACACCGGAACAGGTTGCCAGAGAAGTTATGGCTGCCCCATTATTGGAAGTGTTCAAGGCCAGGTTGGATGGGGCTTTGAGCAACCTGGTCTAGTGAAAGATGTCCCTGCCCATTGCAGGGGGTTGGAATAGATGATATTTGAAGGTCGCTTCCAACCCAAATGGTTCTATGATTCTATAAGTACTACTACACTTGGTGTCAACAATAAGATGCATTTTTAAAGCTGGATTGATGAGGATCAACAGTCTGCACAACTTGGGGCTCAGACATGTGCTTCTGCCCTGTCTGCCAGCACAGCACATTTCTGAGCTGAGGAATGCATGAGGCCTTCATTAAATGAGTCAAAAGTCAAGTTAAAAGGGAAGCCATGGTTTAAATTTAAAATGATTTCTGAACTAAAATGCCCTGGTCCACAAGAATCTGTTCTGTGCAGTAAACACCTCATCTATATTTTATGCGTAACAGGGGAGGAAAGCTCTATTTCTCCTTACCCATCACAATTTCTCTATCCAACCTGAGTGCTGTTCAAGTCCAGCCATTCCAGTGAAATTAAATTCTGGTAACCCAGTCCTCCTCTACTGACATTTCTGTTGTTTCACTATAAGCAGGATCAGACAATAACCATTCTCCTGTTTAGTGAAATAGAAATGAAATGATGCTAAATTTTAATATCCAGCTCTGCAGTACATCTGGAGCACTGACAGCTTGGCTGGTCTCTAAGCAGGTGGAGCAGTAACATGGCTAAAGGCCAGTCCTGCTTTTTTGTTTGTTGTTAACTTTATCTGATTTGCTTGTTACTATGACAGGGAGAAGCAGTATCAAAGGAAGGAGTTAAGCTTTCGTAGGTACATGGCCCAGATTTGCTGATCCCACACAAGCGTGATTCCTTTCTCAGAATACCTCGTCTTCAGACTTGAGCCACCAGAACAAGAGTTTGCAGCTGGTTCTGGGATCTCCAACATCTATTTGCAAAAGCAATTCTCTGAGTTTTAGGCTGTGCAGGTTAAAAAAACTATATTGTTTCAGAAAGCTCAAATTAATGTAAGATGGTGAAATTAGAGGTAGAACTTTGCAAAAGTGTAGTACATTTCCGAGGTGCTAAAGGTAGTTCAGGGACTGGCTTGGAAATAATGACTTTTAGTAAATCAGGAAGTCTATTTACCTAAACGAGATGAATAACCAAAAAGAGGAAGAGTCTGATCTGAAAACAAACATGAACATGACTATTGACGATACTGGAAGTTTGAATGTGAACCTGAACAGCACAGTTTGATTTAACAAGGTGCACTCTTCCACCTTAATCTAATCCCAGCTTGGCAGTTTCTTCATACCTCCATCCATCCTCTGCTTGCTTTCTTGATGTTTGAAGCAATTGCTTTGGGACCTCTCACTAATGCAGTGCCATTAGTGCAACAAAGCTTTTGTGGCAGGGTTTAGCTCACTCTTTGATTTTTCTCCCTGAATCTTTACCTCAACACATGCATTTTACACTGTAGTTGGGGGTTTGGGGTGGGTTTTTTGTGGGGGGGTATTACATGCTTGTTGCCATTACAATTGATGGTGATAAACCACACATCCGCAGCAGTCTGGAGTTGCTTCCAGAGGATCTTATTTTATCCCTGAGTCCTGGAGCACATCTTGTTTATGTGTCAGCCTGCACAGGGGCCGGGAGAACTCCTGGGTAGCTGAGAGTTTCAGTGAAGTTGGCCTTTCCTCATGTGGATATTATTAGACTTAATTCTCTATCGTCTGAGCTATGCATTTACATATGTGTCCCACAATCCAGTGCTTATTGTTCTGCTTGAAAGCTGCCAGTGAACACTGGCTGTATGATAACGCAGACTTTCCAGTCATGCATGCTTCCATTTCTCCATCAAACCTGTCAGCAAGGCTCTGTGGTCTTTTCAGAAAATCATGTGTTGTCTGCCTCATGATAAAAAGATGCTGCTTGCAGTCCAGAAAATTAGTTGTTTAAAGTAGCAGCGCTTTGCATAAGCATCCCATCCACTGCAGACAGCACACAAAATGCATTGCCAGGCAAATGCTCTGCCTGGACACCTGGAGTGGCTGGAAGCATTTGACCAGCTCACATGGTGTAAGGTTTCGACAAAGCAGCCCCAGAAAGGCAGGACTCCGCTCACTTCTCTGCTGTTGCAGAAATAACCCAGGAACTGAAGCCTGGCTTGTGTTATGGATGCTGTGATGAGGCAAGCTGGTAGGTCAGGTCAGCCACTGCGGTGAACACCAGACTGCCAAGAGTGCGCAATGGAAATTCTTTGGTTGAATATCCTGTGAGTGGGTGGCTTGTCTGAAGAAACAAGAAGCAGGCTCCCTTGAGTCTGAGAAAGGAGGGAAATGGAAGGGGAAAGAGCAGTTCCTAATGAGTTGTGTGCCCCGTTCAGAAGCCTAATTTAGCTCCTGCAGTTACCTTTATAGTCCATGAAATGATATTTTGACTTCCGAGAAGGTGGACAGTGTCTACAGCGCTTCATGAGCTATGCCTTTAATGCCTTTAATTTTTGTGTGCTTTATATGCAAGGGCTGGCAGAATAATTAGGCTTTCAGTGCAGGGCAGATAATTTTGGTAACAAATTAGTTGTTTTACAGACCTGCTTCAAGAGCCAAAACTTATCACAGCTGGGACCAGGATGAGGAAAGGGAAAGGTTGCTTGTGGAGGAAAGGATGGGTGAGGTAAATGCAGAGCAATAACATGATCTGTACATTTGTGAAAATCTTACCCACATGTGTGTGCATTGCCATCAGGTCCTTGACACAGCATCCCTGTGCTCATGTGGAAGCACAAAAACCCATTCCTACTTGTGAAGATGTGCACTTACATCAAAGGCAAACCCCCAACCAGAGGTCACTGCCTACAGGAGCTGGCAGGAGGGAGCTTAGGTGGCTTTGCCATTTGCTGCCCATTATGTCCATTTGAACACATCCATCTGTTGCTGGCTTCCCCTTGTTCTGCAGCTGGCATCTCTCACGGCATCACAGGGATATACTCTGCCATCATCCTCTTTTCCCTCCCCAGTTGTCTCTCTGCTTGTGGTCTGGCACAGTTGCATTTTCTCCAGCATCCCCCTCAGAAGCATAGATTTCATGCCAAGGTTTCTTTGCATCTCCGTTAGGCTCCCCTCCTCAGTTGCCTTCCAACTGTTCCTGAATTTCTGGCCCCTCTTGTGATCCACCAGTAGCCTCCTTGCTGTTTGGTTTCTCTCTTCCATTTTCCACATTAGCGAACCATTTTTATCTCAGTGGTGTAGTTCTTGGGCTAGAAACTGCCTACCAAAGATTAATATTATAGTAGATAGTTTCCCTATCCACGGAGTCATGCCCAGGAATATAAAAAGTTGAGGATCTGCTTGGTAACAGACAAGTGGAAAAGTAGAGAAATGGAAAAAGGAGACATGTAGACCCTAGGTGATGCTCCACAGGAGTGCACTCCTCTTGTTCTTGAGTGCAGTGCAAGGGACCAGAAGTGAGCTAGCTGGACATGACAGTGTAAACCAGGAAAGCTGCAAAGCAAACAAGCCAAGTGAAAAAGGACATGAATCAGCCTGACAGATCAGATCCCAAATGCAAGTCGGGTCAGTGAAAAAGAGCTGGGGGAATGGTTCTGGTTTGCACCTGCATATCTTTAATGGGAAAATTGTGAAGAAGCTGGATAAAAAAAAGAAAAGGAGAATAGAAGTAACCCCACTGTTAGCCAGGTAAAAGCTGTGTTTTGATTTGACACCAGCAGACCACAGAGATCTAAAATGCTGGGAGCTCTCTGAAAGCATTTTCAGCCTGTAAAAGGTATCTTTTACTAAAACTGTAATCAGAAACCCAAAGAAATAAGAAATCACCTTCCTAACTGTGCAAAAAGACTAACTGCAAGTCATAAAATATTAAAGATGAAAAAGTTCATTCTAGATTAATAAACAGGATGAAAAAGTGTAAAAGCTGAAATGCAAATGCTCAGAGGGTCTGCAGTAGCTGTGTAAGAGCAGCAGTCATGTACATTGCTAATAACTAAGTTCACGTCTAAATGTGATTATAAGTGGAGCAGACATGGAGATAATTTACCCTCTGGCACACAGAGAGTATGAAACTACAATGAAAAATATATCAGCATTTCTGTGAACAGATCTGTAAGTAGGAGGCAAAGGATACAAACAGACCAAGCAAAGGAAAGACTTCTGTCTGCAATGGAGAAAACAGGACACTGGAAAATGGCCTGAGTATGAAGTCATGTACATACTTGGGCCAGTGCAGGCTGGTTTGCTAGTATTTTTCTTTTTTTTTTTTTCTGGTACCTCTGTGCTGACGAAGCACAGAGCACCTCGGAGGACAGACTGTTGCAAGATTATGACATTACTATGAGATGAAACCAAAAAATATAATTTGTGAAGCTCAGGTTAGTCCCTGATGCAAAGATAGGGCAGTGGCACACAGGAATGCAAACACCAGGTAAGGGAATTCATTGGTATTGCAAAGAGACTAAATTAATTTTCTACCAAACAAACTAGCACTATTTGAACATGACATACCACAAGCAATGTACAAGGACTTAGAAACTGTTGTTGTCTCATTACTTCAAATTGGAGCAGATAACCGCTGCTTTCAGGTAAACTGTATCAATGGGGTGGGCACCGACCACGGTCATAAAACAGAAGAGGTAACCTATTCGTAGTGTTATTATCCTTCCAGCAAAGCTGCCTAATGGTTATCAAAGCACTGGGAAAACTGCTTAACAGTTCAGGAGTACTAACCCAGCAGTCTGGTACAACACGGGAAAGTTGGGTTGCAGGTGGACTTTGAGACCTCTAGCTCAACATTATTACACCTAAGCAGAATTTATGGAAGATTTGTAAGACACATAAAACGCTCATATTTCCCATGACTGACAAGCTACAGTCTGCTCAGACCTACAAGCAAGAAACCCTGTCAAAATCAAATTACTTTACTTTTTCAGGATAAACCATGCAGTAAAGAGCAAGCTACACCTGTTGACAAGTTGGACTAGATGATCGTTATAGGTCCTCCTCTCCTCTCCTCTCCTCTCCTCTCCTCTCCTCTCCTCTCCTCTACTCTCCTCTCCTCTGCTCTCCAACTCTCCCCTCTCCCCTCTCTCCTCCCCCTGCAGCACTGCTCAAGGCTGTGTAGGACAGGTCCACGGACCTGGCGAGAGAGAGGTGGCTGGAAAGCATGAAGAAAACAGGATCATAGACCCCGTTTGCACCATTCTCCATGGCGTTGGTATGGAAACAGTGGGAGCGAGCCGGTAGTACTTCTTTTTAATTGGAATAAAATCAGCTATATAAAACCCGCTCCCATTTCACACAGTAACTGATTGTTCCAGGACTTGGGTTTTGTAGGGCAAATGTTGGCTGGGCAACGAGAATGGTAGATTTGAGCTTACCAGTCCCCGACAGCCTCCACGGGCCACCAGACCAGAAATTCCCATTTGCTGCAAGCCCCGGGCTTGTTCAAGGCTTGGCCTGGCCGCGTGCGTGCCGTCTCAGGCGGGCAGCGATGCCCCGCCGCTGCCGGACGGGGCTGTGAGCCCTGCGGCGGGTGATGCCGAAGACCGGGGTGCGAGGGGTGTGAGGGGTGCGAGGGGTGCTGGCCGCAGGGCCGGTGCCCCAGTGGGCGCTCGCCAATGCCCCTGGCTGCTGGCGAGCGTCTGCCAATTGTGCTGCTGCCTGCGATGCCGTCAGCTTCTGAGGCCGGGCTTGCTCTCGCTGAGCACCAGCAATGTCTTGAAGCATGCTGTATTTTTTTTTTTTTTTTTTTTTTTTGTGGGGTTGGGTTTTCTTTTTGTCTTTCTAAGGCAGGAAAGAAGGCATGTGCAATTATGGTGTTCGTGTCTGTCTGTGCCCTCCACCCCCAAAAGTGACTTTTGAAGTTTGGTAGAGGGTACATGTCTGAAAGAGATGCACATTTTTGCACGTTCCATGAAAGCAAGTGGGCGAGGCTGTTCTCACACCAGCTGAGGGAGAGTGTCAGGTCCCCCGGGCTTCCCCGTGCCCTCCCACCACCCACGCACCCTGCAGCCCCCACGCTGCAGAGCGGGGAGAGCGTTTAGGGACAAGGGATACATCAGCCCCACAAAATGCTGGAAGTTCTGCCTTATTAGGAACCAGAGGCTCCAATGTAAGGCACGAAGCTGTAGGAAAGCAGGCTGGAGAGATTTACGCCTCTCGGGGTGGTCCCCCCCATCCAACCCCACTCAGCCAGCCCCCATTTTGTGCCAGCATTTTTAGATGTCCTAGGGCCGTGGGATATCCCAGTTTGGGGGTTATTCAGTGCCTATGGGAGTTTTATCAGCATCAGAAATAGGTGGGAAGTAATCTCTGAAAAACAAACACATTTTTAAGGATACCAAAGATCACTGCAGACATTTTTATGTTTCACAAATATTAGAAACCTGGCAGAGAATGCTGCCTGTATGTGAGATGCCTGTTTGGATCCTTCCTGAGGATGTTGCACTTTTAGAGTTTCATACTGCTTACTGCCTAGCATTCCTATTACATGCATATCGAAGTCTACGCTAAAGAGGAAAAAAATATCAGGTCTATGCTAGCCATTGCACCATGGATTGCCCGGTGAAGCAACATTAGTGCTGCAAAAGGGAATGTGATATTTGCCATGCAGGGGGGGTTGGAAGTATGTTCTCCTGTTCTCCCAGCATATGTAGACTTTCATGCCATGGCTGCAGAAAGTATGTAAAAGAGCAACATAGTCAGTGTGGAAGAGGAACATTGTTTTCGTATTCTTTTTCTCCTTTTTCCAGAAGTCATGAAAATAAACATTACCTGCCCTGGAGGGCTTCAAATCTGGGCTAGGAATGTGACACGTTGCCTTAGTCTTTGCTGTGGAGGGTATCCAAGGGAGAGGGTAAGCACCCGTGATGACAGCAGCCAAAATTCTTCATGGTGAAGTGTGAAACTCCGGAGCTTGGATTTCTTTGGCTGTGTTTATTTAGGTTATAGACCCAAAACAGTTCCCACATTTGCACTTGCTCTTCCTAGAAAGATTTGTCTCTGGGTTTTTTTTGAGGAAAGTTTCTTTCTAGTGTTTCTGTAGAGAAAGCTGCACTTAAGGCAAGTGTACTCACACACTTAGGCTTATCTGACCCCATGGCAACAGCATTTGTTGTAATCTCAACGTGTGCATCCTCATGGCAGCTTGCAAATTCTGCATCCGTTTACTCCCATCCTGCAGATGGATATCAGCAGCACCAGGGATTTTAAAGGATTCAGCCAAAGTACACAGGACTTATTTGGAAATGAAGAAATTCCTGTCTATCCCCGCCCCTTGTGAACTCAGCTTTGCCTTAATCTATACCCGTGCCATTTCAGAAATGCCATGACTGGTGAATAAAAAAACCCTTCCCTTGCGTGTTGTGCACCAAGGAAGGTGAGGTTTCTTTCTCATCCTAATATTTTCTTTTTTAACAATGTAGACAAATATAACTTTGATCAAAAGAGCAAAGATATTTTCCCCCTCTCCAGAAGTGACGGGGAGCACAGCTATGCTCGCACTGCAGAGTCTCTCTTCTGTTTCTTCACAACAGAAGTTTTCTAATCAAAAGCAGATAGATGGTTGGTGCGTGTTTTGGGACAGCGCATCCTGACAAGTCTTCGAGCTGCGAAACAGATGAAATACCTGACGGATTTTGCAATCAGCCGCAAGAAAACCGCACAGATGAGCCCGAGCCCAACACCCTTCCTCTCCCTGGGCAGCCCCTTGCCTCCTTGGAATGTTTTTTTAGGGGAGTTTGGCCCTTCCTTCAAACTTGGGTGCTCAGGCCCGTCTCTACCGACCTGCAGAAGAATTTGTTCCCCTTCTTTTATGCTCTCCCTGCGGCTTCCTGGGACGGCCATGGCCAGCAGGGCCTGCCCTGAGCAGGAGGGCTGGGCAGCCTCCCGCCGGGCTCCTTGGCAGGAGCGGCGGGAGAACCTCTCCAGGTGCGGGAAGCCTCGCAAGGGAGCTGGGACGGGGTTTCTTCCCAGGAGCTTGAGTCACTGAGCACCCACCCGGGAAAGGTTATTTGTTGAATTAATGCATGTTGTAGAACTGGGTGTGTGAGCAGAGGAAGGAAGAGAAGGAGAAAGGGTGGCTTAAGGAGTTCCCTCGACATTTTTGAGAGCAGTCCAGGCCTGGCTACTCTGTCTTTTAGGAAGGGCCTCTTCACCTTATTACTGGCAGGAATAAACGCAACAGCTCCAGCTGGTTATCAGTAATCTCCTGCATAGTCATAGGTGCAGGGGGGATATTAAATTCTTGAAGCTTTCTGGCAATATCATGATATGGCTTGAAGCTGCAGTGTCTTTGGAAATGAGATTGGGCACGATCTACACTCTCCACTAGTTTCCATGCCAGAAAAGGGATCAGGCTACAGGTTTCTGAGGGTATTTCAGTATGCTGAAGCATTCCTTTACCCTAATTCTTCAACACAGGAGACCTAAGCAAGTAATTTTTGTGTCCTAACTATATTTGCAGGATAAGCTAACTAGAAAAGTCAAAGGAAACCTAATGAAACTCTGCACTACAAGGCAACATAAAATACCAGGATAATGGGCTCAGCGTTGGGTCTTTTCCCAAAAGCTGAGGGTCTTCAGCAGAGCAGAAACAAGGTCTTGAAGCACTGCTGTTGGAGGAGGATGTTTCTGAATCATCCGTAACATTTCCAGCAGCGTGGGGATTTCTCTCGGGAATTCCCATCCACATACCACTGCCAGCATTGCTCAAAAAAGTGTTCTGGGGTTAATTTATCCTCAGGGCCATCTCTACAGACAGAGCTCTGCTGTTTTAACAGCTTCTCTCTCCAGCCAGAGCTACTGAGGGAGGAGGAGGATGAAGTCACTTTTTCTCCTTTTTAATGATGTGTCTGTTTTAACACCAAAGCCCTCAGCCCCCCAGTGCCTCCTACCTCCGCCCTGCGGGAGCAGGGGCTGTGCGTGGGTATCAAAGCTCAGCTTTTGCTGCTCAGCTGTCCTGCAGCAAGGTCTAAGCAAAATCATATTTTAAAAAACTAGAAGCTTTTGCAGGTAAAAACACAAGTGATGGAATCAGGTCTTTCTTCTGTCTGACCAAATTATTTTTACTTAGATATTTGGAGTCATTTTCATAATGTTTGGCTCGTGTTACACAGGAAAAAAATAAGGCTGTCATTTAAATATTAAATTGATTTGAGAGATAAAGAGGTATTTATCCTTTCAGAGAGCTAAACTAATAGGAAAGGCATTTTTAAACTATTCTGAAGTAAGCCATTTGAAGAGTTTGGTAGCTGATCATTTGCAATAAAGTTTAATAAAGACTTAATATCCCTCCTCCAAAAGGCAGAGTAAATACACTAAATAACAAACTGAAGACAACAAGTCTGAATTTTTTCTGCCCATGTTGTGCCTTTCATTAGGTCCACACAGTCTGTGTGTGATCCGTTTCACAGATAGCCAAATGTTAGCAATGGAACTAAAAAAAAAGACCAAAAACTTTGGAGGCTGTAGCCTCCAAAGGAATTCAGTAACTTTTAAATCCCGTCTGACATCCAATCCAAAACCTACTGAAGTCAACAGAGAGATTCCCATTTCCTTCACTGAGTTCTGGACTGAGTTCTCGGTTTCTCTGCAGAAATCTGTTCCTCTTGTCATGGTGCTAAACTAAAGGTGGTTGAATACAGAGGATCTGAGTTCAAAGTGTTTTCTAGCAATTTGATCTGACTACTTCAGAGACCATCAAAGAAGCATCTTAGTGTACGAGGCATTGCAAATTTACTTCTGAAAAGCCATGTTTGGGTGTTTGCTAACAAAATTATATCTAATGGGGGAGATGCTCAGACAACACGTGTGGCTAAAGAGGTGGAGCTGTACCCCAGTACCCCAGTACCCCACAGCTGAGCTTGTGCTTCGTGAACACCAGGGTGAATTTTGCACAAGGAACCAGTTCACTGGAGATGCTCGGGGGGGAATAAGATTTTGCAATATGATTTGTGCTGCTCGAGTGCACGTCATTCAGCTTACAAGCAAATGGACAGAGATATCTACAAGTCGAAGCATGTCTGAACAGGCACTTCGAGGCCAGATGATCCAAGGGTTGGGTTTACAAAGCTGTCGTGATGAGGCAAAGGAAGATGCCTTGCAGGGAGTTTGACACCTAACCTTCACGGGCTCTTCTCTAAGTCTGGTAGGGGACCACTCGGCAGCTTTACGCCCTGATTTGCGTAAACCTGACTTTGCGCCGTGCTGTCCTGGTGAGTCACCACCGCAGGACAATCATCGTTTAAACTGCCGTCTGACCGAAGGTCCCAGGTAAAGGACATTTTGCCACCACCGCACGGGACAGCGCAGCACAAGTCCCCGTCACGGTTCTGTGCTGATTATGAGAGCTCGAGGTTTTCCCTTTCCCATCAGACGGGTTATGGCTGTCAGAAAGCCGTGACGCAGCGAGCGGGGCCGGCGTGAGCGCCGTGGCGCACGGGAGAGGCGACGCAGCGTCAGGGAGCAGTGGGTGGTGGTGGCCAGCCGACCGTCAGGGTTTCAAGCCTGGGGGTCTGGATGGGAAGGGGCTGGTTTGGCACCAGAGCCAGCGCGCTCAGGCGGGGGCTGCAGCTGTCAGGGCAGCAGCGTGTTCGCTGTGTTGGTGCAACTAATAGCTGCTCTGAGGACTTGCCTACATGGGAAAATTTACCAGCGTAATTATCCCACTGTAATTATCCCAGGGTAACTCTCCCTCTGGATGTGCTTATTATACCATAGGATGTGTATGAATATATGGTAAATCTTCTGCATAGATGGGTTTTAAGTTACACTGAGGAGGAGTATTTACATGGCAGCCCAGCAGCAAAGCACAGTTTTTATCCTACTTCCCAGCAAATGAATTTTACACCCAGAATTTTCTATGCCAGAGGTACTTTCAGCAGGAAATACATATCATTTGATCTGATCAGCATGAATGGAAAGCCTCACTCTTGCCCTATAGCATGGGGCACATCATTTGCTTTCACAGAATCGCTGTGGGAGCCAGGGTGAAGGTTGGGACACTGCCTTATACCTCTCTGTGATCCTGGTCAACTGTTTTTAATACTGGGGACATTTGAATATGTTCTTCATTTGACCTCTCTGTTCAAGCTACTGTGACTGAAGTTGGGAGAAATTCTTGGATGGCTAAAAGCTCCTCAAAAGTGTTGTGATTTTGACTTTCTTTACCAGGCTTTCAAGCCAGATTCTGTTGCCAAACATTGTCATTCCCGTTGCTTGAGTGCTTAGTCCATTCTTCTCCAATAACTCTCCGACTTGGGATTTTAGCTTCTCCAACGTGATAGAAGGAAAACAGCTGGGGAAATTATGAGCACTGGGCTTGTTTCTCTATACTCCATGGTAACAGATAAAATTTGCTGGGAGCAAGCCAATCTGCACCCCTGTATAAGAGGATGAAGATGGCTGCGCTTCCTGAAGCCCACTCAGCATTCGCCCATCACTGCTGCTGTCATCCCGAGTGAAGGTGGAGCAGAGGCGTCCATCATCCGGGATCGCTTGGCCGGACCAAATTTACTGACAGCACCCCCAAAAGGAAGTGATAATTTTGATGTTGGGCCCAAGCCAATTCCAAAGGAAGGGGGAAAAAAAAATCCAAACAGTAACTAATGTCTCTAAATTGTCTCCTAATTTTCAATAATTTGAAATAATAACAGCCACGTGGTAATAGGCTCGATGAAATGGTTAGATAAAATAAGCAGCAACACTTGGAAATAAGATTTGGAGTTGAAATTACTCAGCTAGGTGTGTGGTGAAGTTTAGATCCGAGGCACTGGTGTGAAGTTATTATTAGAAGGTCCGGAGTAAAATAATTGCAAGTGATTTTGTTCCCTGGAATATGCCTGAGCCAAACCTCCAGACCTAAGCAGCCTGCTCTTTTGCCAGGTGCAGAAATTACCTCTGAGAGACAGTTCATGTTCTTTCCCCCCCTCCAGTCTCAGCAGGAACAGTAAGTTCCAGAAAGCCCATAAAAGCATCTGTTTTGCACAATGCGATTTCCAGAACTCTAACTGGTATGTCTTTTCCAGTCTCTGAGATAGAGTTATTTTAGGATTATTGCCTGTGTGAAACTGTACCATGTTCACAAGAGTCCTTTCTCTTGTTTTCCAGTTTGCTGGAAAATCCTGGCCTTGCAGTAGGGCAGCTGACTCTCGTTTCCGGTGCAACTACAAAACTTGGAAATGGCCTCTATGTCAGGTTAGTCCAAATTATAACTCTGTGCTAGCCACACTCCAGCTAACCCTCTACTTTATTGCTTTGCCAAAATTCAGCCAGACGTTTCTTGCTTTTTTCTGCCTGTCTTTTAAAAAAAAAAAAAACATAAAAATATAAACGATATAAAGAATACATATTGCTCTTCAGTATTCCAGCTCACAGTCATTGAGCAATGACTGACGACAGGCATTTCTCTGTATGGCTGTCCATCTACAGTGTTTCTTCCCCCACTTTTTCAGGCACTTTTGTAGGTCGAAGCATCCCAGTTGAAGTGGATGAATCCATGCCATGGTCCCCATTTCCAGAACATGTCTTGGAAAAGGCTTTGCAGCCTTCTGGAGAGGATATGGAGGATGAGGAGTCCCAGAGACCGTGTGTCGCTCAAACGCCTCAGCCTGCGGCCGATCCGTCATGCCTCTATAGAGCACCAGCACATCATCAGCCAGCACCGTCCGTGGAGCCGGACAGCAGCTTGTGGTCAAAATATACTGATCCTGATGGAGATGGACACTTCTGTTCCCGCGGTGAATCAATAGCTGGAGTAGTTCCCTCCAAGATGCATCTCGTAGCTATGCACAAACCAGGCACGTGGCCAAGATCACAGCTTTCAGCAGACACCGGGCACAACTCCAGTAAATCAGAGCAGAGCTTGTCTGATGCTCCCGAGGACTCACTGGAGGAGAGCAGCCAAGGGAGTTCACGGTCACAGCAACCCTCAGGAAAAAGACCCCCAGCAGAGCTGGGGACCGTGGACACAGGGTACAACTCCCAGTCACGAGACGTCATGGGCATCAAGCACCTGGAGCCCCCCTTACCGCTGGTGTCCGTGCTGAACCCCCAGGACCTCCCAGGACCACTGATCTCCAGAGAGTTTTTCGGACCTGAGCATCAGCAGTGCCCGATGTGCCAGCACTTGCCCCATCCCAATGCCCCCTCGCAAGCCCACGGCTGCTTTGGGCACCGCTGCCCGGCAGAGCAGCACCCCCAGGGCCCACGTGAGTAGCACCGCTCACCCCACGGCAGGTTTTCTGGGTGTATCACAGCCATCGTTCACCGAGCTGGTGTTTTCCTGCTGTACTTAATGGCAACGCAGGGCATGCAATTATTAACCTTTTTAAACATCTATTTGCGGTCCATTTTATATTTCCAGATTTTGGGGTCATGCAACCGGACTCTCTGATGCAGAACCTCTGAGCCAGATAGAAAGTTAAAGAGGGCAGAGTTACTCATCAAATGAAGGCTAATGATTTTGCCTAGAAACTAGCCTTTGTCGGTCATGCTGAGCATACACAGCCCTCTCCCTGCTGTTATTTCATATTCTAGTCATTTCCTTCCTCCTTGCATCAGTCATTCAGCAGCCTCCTATACCGATTTAATTTCTGTTGTTTTCATAGATTTCCTTGCTCCCACTTGGATCCCCAAAGTTGCGAATTTCCTGCCAGAATCAGGACGGGCAGTTACCCTTGATCTCTGTAAATAGTATCTCCCAGCATTATGACCAAACTCACCCATGTGTTTTATTTCTATGTGAAAAGAGCGTGACATCCATCATACTCATTTTTTTCTGTTGTCAGCTGAAATGAAAGCTCATTACTTAAAATGGAGCCCTCTCAGCTGCTGGTGATTGTATCACTGAACGCTGATGTGACTCCGTCAATATGGGTGTTTTGGCTCTTGGAGACTACGACGCAGTTTACAGCCTGCTATTAATTAGTATTCCTTTTCAGTCTCTGAGATTTTTATCTGTTATGAAGTGAGCTTTGAACATTCAACAGTAATATCATTGTTTTAATATAATTTATATTACATTAGACTCGTGAGACCCCAACCTGTTTTGGGCTGGCTTTGTAATAAAAAGCTGTAGGCCTGTTCTGATAACCCTTTTTTTTTTTTTTTTTTAACCTTCTGTTGACTCCACAGCATTTATATTACATCTGTTTAAGGAGTTTTGTCATTCCAGCAATGCGCTATAATTAGGTATATGAAAGAGAGAGGGTATCAGAGCCTCAGTTTTCACCTCTGATCTCGAGACTTCGTAAAGGGCAAGGGGCTACAGACGGACTTTCGTCAATGTCTGTAGCTGAACATTTGCAAAATGTCCTCTGGTTTTCTTTTCGTACCTTTTCCTTTCCGTTCAGCTTTAAGCAGACAAAGAGCTGGTTGCACAACACCCCTCACTATTTACCTCCATTTACCTCCTCCACACGCTGGCATCGTGAGAAGTAGGACATTTACTGAATGAGGCTATTTTGTTTTAAAGCAGGAACTCTGAAAGCCTTTCTTTAGAAAAATCACTACCGTTTCAACCACATCCAGAGGGCAAAAAAGGAATAAAATAAACTCAGATGGCTGGAGCAGATTTGGTCAGGACCAAGAAGCTGGCAACTGCACTCCTGTTTCTCTCATGGCCGGTACAGCGTAAATCACCTCCTGACAGCTCCTTGCGTTCCAGATAATTGTTGGGCAGTGGCAACCCACAACAAAGCTCTGCACTTTGTGTGTTGCAACACGCCTCTCCCAGGGAACAGCAATTGTGCCCGTAGGCTCTAAGCTGGCTCCGGACACCTGCTATTTGAGATACAACAGCAAAACTGCTTCTGAAGTCAAAGAAATCCTCGCAGCAATGCTACGTGCCCGGGGACCATTATTTCAGATATTTACATATGGGAGCTGTCGGTGTGTGCAGGCACGCACGCCTGGCCATACTGTGCTTCTGAATGGCGGCAGTTGCATCCATTAAAATACTGTAGCATCGGATAGATCCAGAGGAAGCTGGTGAACCATTGGCCTAAAAGCCTGTAAACCAAACCGAATCTCCGAGAGCCCAGCCGCCTTCCCTAGAGCTGGTCACAAGGAACCACATTTACTTTCAATTTTGTTCTCCCAGCCTCTTTCACCCTGTCCTGTTGCAAATACTTAGAGAGGGGGAGCAGGAAAATCTCCTAAAACTATCTCAACAAATATGATGTTGCCAACTCACAAATTCTCTTTGCAATTCTGGGGTTAGTTGAGGTTTTTTTAAGTATTGGCTCCTGGAATTGGACTATTTCATCGAAGCTTTGTTGTCTTTTTTTTTTCCTCCCCTTTAAAAAAAAAATTTTAGTCCTCATGGCTGCTATGAAAATGAAAGCACTACCCCAAAATAGCTAAAAGGATTTAAAAAAACCAGTCTGGGGGGGGAAAGGAAGAGTGTTTGAGTAGTGCAGCTTTCAGAGCCAGCTCGTAACACCGTAATCATGCAGTGCTAATAAGCCCTGCCAGGCTGGACTTTGATCTGCGCACAGCAGCTTGAAAGTGCACAGAGCTGCTGCCTAATGAACACTGCAAGCAGAAAGACTGGGGGGGGAAAAAAAAAAAAAAAAATAGTTTTCTCCATTTGAGAAACAAACGGCTTACACTGCTTTCTCTTTCAGTTTATGCCAACAGTTCCACTGTACGTTAGTTATTAAACAGCATTACATGTGTGCAGCCAACAACAGTAAGGTTTTTCAGAATTACTTAAGCAAAATTGTAAGTGTGGTCTTCCCCTACAGCCTCCTGGATAGCAACAGGAGCAGCAGCAAGGCCTTAAAAGGTCACTTAGGCAGAAAATTCATACAGGGTGAAGTAACAAACCAAGAGATTATTTTTTCTCTTTTCATTTACAATAATCACAGTCTGTTTAGCCTTAGTGTTGCAAACTGATTTGTTCCAGGATTTTGCATCTGCTTTCATGAGAACGCTGGGATGATTCATTTTCGCAAGTTATTGCCAAAAAGAAATTAAAAAAAAAAAAACCAACCACCAAAAAACACTGAGGCATGGTAAGTGCAGGGACAAAGCAGCCCTGAATGTTTAACTGTCAGTTGTCCCAACAGCCCAGCCCAGGGCAGGAATCTGAGCCGTGCCGTATATGAATGGGAAATAGGAAACTTCAGACTGTAAAATGTTCCTTAATCTGGGTTCTTTCAGACCAAGGTACCTGCAAATGCCTCCAAACTGCTCAGTTTCCCAAGACATGAAGGGGGACGTGCCTGGAAAGGATTAAACACAAACTGAGGCAAAAATGTATTGGCTGAACTGATAGTTGCTGCCTTTATTTTCTCACCCTCCCAGATGGCAGAGCTCCTTACCAACATTTTGCACATACATCGCAACCGTTTCCTCCTGTTCCTGGCCCTTGCATGAGAGTTATCCACCCGGCCCAGCAAGTCATCCCAAATTACTCAAACCTTCGTGCTCCCAAGGGCACCGGAGACCGACCACCCCAGAGGACATGCTCCTCCCCTGGTCCTCCTCGATTCCCGTAAGTACGCCTCGGGGGGGTGGGTTGCGTGCGGTGGAAGCTCCTCTGATCTGATTTTGCGGGCTCTCAACCAATAATTCTGAAGCCTCGTAATGTTAGCGTGCCCAGGCTGCAGGGGTACATGCGAGATGCTGGGTAGTTTTCTTTATTTGCTACTTTACACCCAACAGGGGCCTGACCTTACCCTAGAGAACTTCAAAGCCGGATACCTGATATGTTGTTACAGCGCACCCTGAAAAGCATGCATTAAGGAAGATAAATGCTTGGAGGTTAAAGGGATGAGGGGTTGAAAAATATCTCAGCTGAAACCTTAGAGCTCTCCTGCTCAAGAGCAAAGGTCGATTCGGCGGCTCACTGCGGTCTTCAGCTTTACGCTGCACCAGCCTGGGATGCCTCAATCGCTGGCTTCAGTCATTTCCCTCTTATCTCTTCCATAGTGCAGAGAAAAAGGGAGGAAATCTCGTCCATTGCTGATATATCTCTACCTTGCAGTTTGCAGCCTTTTCTATGATTTTTCATGTAGTAATAAAACACCCTGTCTAGCACTTCTCATCCAGGGCTTTTTGACTCGTTTTCAAATATTAACTTACCAGGCTTTATATCTCCCTCCTTCTAAGTATGTCATTAAGAGATGGGAAATACTATCCATGCAGGGTTTTCTCCAGACTCAGCTACTTGAAGACAAATTGAAGCTTCAGGTACCGAGGACATCTGAAATCAGACCATTTTTATTTAAGTGCCACAGTACTTTTAGAGGTGCTAAACTTACAGGTATCTGTGTTTGTTTGAAAATGTCCACTTAAGTGACATGGTCTTGGAAGAAAACTGGGTGAACAGGCAGGACTAAAGAGGGTGAACGGCTGAAATACTGCACTACTCTAGCCTGCAAAAAGTTAGGGGCTGTGACAGAAAAGTGACAGCAAGATAAGGCAGTATTTGCAGTAGAGATAATTGCACTGAAGAGTTTGTATGAAAATGTAAAAATACTGAGGAATAGTGGGTATCCTTTGGAGCAGTTAAATTAAAAAACAGACTCCTAGTTTTGGGCACGTTTGTTAGATAAGGTGAAGTTTGGGGAAGATCTGTAAATTAGCCATAGGGTAGTTTTTTGTGGCCGTTGATGAGGTACATGTTGCTTTTCTTGGTACTTTCTTCTGCTAAAAGAAATCCATAATATGCGGGGCCTGTCCTGCGGCTGCGTGGCTGGTGTTCGAATGCTGATTCCAGGAACGGCAGTTATATGTTGGTAATATTTGCCTATAGAGTATTTTGTAACAGAAAACATCTGTACCGAAATGAATAAACCAAATCTTAATGTGACAACAGAAAACATGCTGTGACCAGCCTGTCATCATTCATTTAAGGAAGGCAAAGAAAAAAAAGAGAGTGGGCTTGATTGACTAAACATCACTGCTCTGTGGGGAAAAGCTCTCAGAGAAACCTAACACTCATCCAACAGATTCAAAGCACACCTCACGTAAAAATCTCTATAGATTTCCCTTCCTATTGACTTCAACTGTGAAGCCAAAGTGTAGTAGGACAAGAACCTCTAAGCTTCCTAAAATCATCCCTTTCTGTTTGTTACAATGGAGAAGACGTCAGGCAAAGTTATCGCAGGTCTGGAGCGCAGATCCCTGGCGTGAGAAACCTTCCTTGGGTCTGCTGTTGCTGGTCAAGAAATGAGCTTTGCTCCTTTTAGCAAAACTCTTGAGTTTGGCCCAAAACTGGAGATGCTCCAAGCTGTGCCGGAGCTGGAGTGCCCTCGTACCCCCATTTTTCCCAACCCCCACCTTGCGCCATGCCTCCCGTGCTGCACAGGACGTTCTGAGAGCGCCTGAGGTGCAACGGAGCACCCTTTGGAGAATGGAAGGAGGTTACCCAAGTGCCACCCTGCTCCCGTACGTGCGTAACAACATCCACGACATTTCTCACTCAGAAACAGCCTTTGCTTCTGCTAACTGCAAGCGTAACAGCTTTCAGCTAAGGGGTGCATTTACTTCCTGTGGCTAATGCTGCTTCTGCAATAAACTGCTTCTTGTGGCAGACTGTCACCAAGGTTTCTGTTCAAAAGATGCTGTAATAACTAAGTAGAAATGCCAAGCTAAGCATTTCTACAAGAACTTTTCCTAGCTAATATGCAGGTAAAGTTCTTAGCGTGTTATTAAAAGAAAGAAAAAATCTGAATTTTACCTGAAAATAAATATTTTTTAAATGTTCACTTGCTTTTTTTGTAGAAACCAGCTATACAACCAGCTACCTAATGGTCGGCTGCCCCCCAAGGCATGCGGCCCAGACGAAGCATGTTGTTGTCCTTCTGAAAATTCGCCATCTCCAGCTGCTGTCCCGAGACCTCTCAGTAACCCTGCGGCCAAGGGAACTCTGAGAACCAGCAATTTGCCGGAGGAGTTGCGTAAGTGGTTAGCAAATTTGTTCTGTGCAAGATTTTACAAAGCAGCCCGACAGCTTTAGGTGGGAAAGCTCCAGGGGGGAGAAGGCAGGGGGAACAACATTAAGACACAAAGACAACAAGAAAAGAAAATACTGAGTGTCATCACATCTGTAGGGTGTGAGCATTTGTGTTTGGTGGGATGGAATTATCCCCTTGAATCCTGAAAGCATAATTGCCATTAATTACTTGTTATTTTGTTTACAAAAAATAAATACTGTTTAGATTGCTTTGGTACTTCTTGCTAAACAGGATGTCCCTTTGAGGCAGAGGCACTGGAGCTTACAGTAAAAGACTAATAACAAACAAAGCCCTAGGGATAAAGTGTTTCTGCCTGTCCCAAACCAGACAAATATGTCAAGTCTCAACCTCAGTTTCCCCCTGACCTGGTGAGTGGAGAGGACTTTGGGCCGGGAGCCCACGCGAAGGGCTGAGGGAGCGCAGCCGCTGGCGGAGGTGCTTCCCCTGCCACCAGCCCCTGAAACGCTTTCACCCTTCAACTCCTACGGGAAAGTAAGGTTCCAGAAAACTGGCTTCCTTCTTAATGCCATGCTGGCTAGCAGGTGAGATGTACCATTGCTAAGAACCCTCCACATCTCTCCTGAGGTTTTGATTTTTCCTTTTTTTCTTCATTTTGCACATAACCTTTCAAATCCAGAGACTTGCATCTCTCTGGCCCGTAGGAGTAAGTTATGACACCGGATACCACTCTTGGATAGACCCTGCTTTATCAGTTAGTGTGTCCTAGATACAGGAATGCCTGGATAAAATTGTGTCATTTGTGATACACACACAGCTGCATTAGATTAGCCAGCTGGTTCACCCTGACCTGCGAACCCGTGATTCTTTAGTTAGTAAGAAAACTCCTTCCACGATGGCAAGGACAGCCGGGAACACCGCTGTCAGCCATCCTGCCTGCCTGCGCGGGAGCTGAATGCTGCTCCAAGGAGAGGCAGCGCGGCGTGCGCGAGGCTTCCCCCAGCTCTCGGCCAGGCCGGTGAGGTCTGGAGGAAAGCCGTGCTGGTTGCAGCTGGTGCGGGCGGCACGAGCGCTGGGTGAGGGCCCAAGCTCACCTCCGCTGGGGAAGAAGCAGCTCTGGCAGCAGGGCCGGGCGAGCAGCAGGGTGACGTTACCCTCTGCAGCTTCCGCACGGGCGCTCGCCAGCCGCAAGGCGGTAGGAGCTGAAATCCAGAGCGAGGTTTCTGTACGGGTACGGGGGGTTGAGTTCCACACCAAGCCGCTGCGCTGTCCCGCATCCATTTGGTAAATAATCCAAAGAGACGTAGGTGGGCAGAACCTGCAGCATGGTGGAAAAGGAGGGCTGCGAATGTCTTGCCCTCCAGATGGTGTATTTTAGCGCGTCACATACTCACGTGGACTCTCTCTCCTAGGCAAGGTCTTTATAACCTATTCGGTGGATGCAGCAGTGGAGGTTATGAAATTTGTGAACTTCCTGCTTGTAAATGGATTTCAAACTGCTGTAAGTATTCCTTCCGGAGAAAATTACTTTCAACCAGGAGAGAAAAGAGACGTTTTTTTAAAAAGCAGAGGCAATACACTGTCCACTTAAATGTTTTTCTGTTTATCATCACATTTGGTAGGTTAAAGAAGATACAAATAGAACGAACTAGCCTTGGCTTTAAAAACTATAACTTAAATGATTTGCCTTTTTGTTTGCTCGTATTTTAACTGAATTTCATGCTTTGAAATGTGTTTTAATAATGACCCTGGAGAATTTCATTTCGTGACACCAGATACCAGATGGGCAATAGTATGAGGTTTTGTGAGCTATTCCATTAACTTTGTCTCATATTTGATCTGTAATATCAATATTAAAAAAGGTCAATTTTCATGTTCATCCCATCCCAGCTTTTTTTCTGCAATGCTATTACATCGTTGGTTCTTCAGATGTGAATACCTTTCTGCTAAAAAATCATCTAAAATCAGTGTATTTCACACAGCTTAATGAAACAGCCCATCTCATGGTTTCATTTGCTTTGTTATAGTTTTAAAAGGGATTCTGAAATCACTGGCCTGAAAAGGTCTGTGTCCTACTGTCTAATCCCATAAGCCATCCAGATTTTCGTTTAGCTTTTCATGAGTTTGCTTCATCATAACATCCCTCTCTAAGGGAACCATCTACAGAGGCTCTAGGATTTGGTGTTCAACAAAATCTTGATTCATATTTTCTTATTTCAAGTGCATATGCTATCTGACCCCTCAACCTTCACTCTTTGGCTTCAATTCAGGAAAGCATTTAAGTAAGTGGCTATCATTAAACTGAATGAGACTCAGTGGGGGGCTTTGCACACGCTTATTTATTTTCATGAATCAAAGACTTTTTCCAGAGACTGCAATTATACTTCTCTCCAGCAGTTCTGTACTATGACCAATTCATAAGAAAGCTTCGGGCACCATAGTGGTATGGAGTAGAAGGCTCATTAATGGCACCTTTGCTGGACAAGCAATTCTTGGAGCCTGCTGCCGCATAATAAATATGGCAAAATGGCCCCAAAGCAGGGAAACAAATATTCTCTCTACTTTCAAAAGGTGAAAAAGAAAGACTTGAGAGCAGAACATGACTCTTTTATCAAAATGTTGGAGAAGTTAATACTTACTCCTTGGTCACAGTCATTGATTGCCAGTTTCTGGGCTTACTGAGTGTTCAGGCAGCCGAGCAGTGTCGGTCATATTCAGTCCTATGAAGTCCTCCACCTCTCTGCTGTCGCTGAAGTCTGGGTTACTGCATCCAGTATCAGTAACCTGGTTGACTTCCTACCACACACCCTGAAAATTTAGTTCAATATGAAGCTAAAACTTGACTCTGAGTATATAACCTTGCAGCCAGAAAATAGTGGACTTTTGCAGCTACACAGATAGAAGAGGTGGGCAGCCATCCGCCTTCGTGAGGTGTTTAAAGAGGCAAAAAAGCCATTTTGCAAACTTCGCATACCTAACGTTCGCTGGCAGCAGCTGTTCCTTGTTCTGTCGAGCAAAAAATGCCTGGGAGGTGGCAGGGCAGGGTGGCCGGTCGAACGGCCGGGAGCCCGGCGGTGTGCCTGCAGCAGCCCCGCTCCGCCTGCCTGGGGTGCCCGTCCAGCTTGACTCTGGGAATTAGGCACACGTGTTAGAAACTCGGGAAAAGAGCAGGCGCCTTTTCAGTGCCACCGAATGGGGAGGAAAGGTGAAAGGATGCTCACCACAGGTTTTCATTCTCTTGCAGATTGATATATTTGAAGACACGGTACGAGGTATTGACATCATTAAGTGGATGGAGCGCTACCTAGGTGATGTATGTAAAGGCAATTTAACCTTGTTCATGGCAGAGGTGACCTGAGGAAAATGATTGAATTATTCTAATAGCAACAGGAGCAGAATCAAAATGCAAGACCCTACTATTGTCTCCCCTGCCCCTACAGAAAAGGCAGAGGCCCTACAGAGAGAGCATAGGCAAATCTCACTCACTTCCGTATCTTATGGTCCCAAAGCTCTTTCTTTAAGAAATGAAGTGCTAATCCTGGCATTCCTGCCAAATTCCAATGATGGCTGTTACATTCAGCCTGAAGCTGTCATTGGACCAGTTGCTCCTCCATCTCATTTTTAAATAGTGGGGTTTAGCTATGCTTGGTTAAAATGATGTCTGGTTTTCATCCCAGGCTGCATAGTAGTGGCTAATGTTCATTCTGCTTCTCACCTGTACCTTTTACGTTGCTATCTAAAACACTAAAGGGTTCTGCTGGATAAACCATCTTATATGTAACTGGAAATTGGTGTTCTGTTAGTCAAATGATAGATTTGCTCTCATCACTGTGTATCTATCTAAGCAGTAAAACAGAGATTTATGTTGCTGCCAGTGCAGCAGAACACTTCAGGATCACGCCAAGCGGTCCCATTACACCAGCACAGCTGGACACAAACTGGCGATTCTGTCGCTCGACACATGCCATCATGGGGCGACTTCCTTCGGTTCGTGCCTTGCTGGGTAGCCACCGGGCCTCTGACTCACTCTGGGCAGATCTCCGTGGCTTGGGAACAGGATGACAAAGTGGTGGGCTCTGCCCCACCCGAGGGAAGAAGCTTGACCACCTGAGACAGCAGGTTTCCTAAAGGTGTCCACCAGGACACCTTGGCTCAAGTGCAATGCCAGGCAGACATGGTGCTACTGCACGCCGAGCCGGCTTGGGGCCTCTGTTGCGGCAATGCCGTTATCCCCTCTGGGACTTTCATCAGGGCAAATTGGGCTTGGGCTCACTGTGTGCAATGGAGGTACTGAAACCAGAAGCCAGGGAGAATTTGCTTTTGCCAAAAACGTCATTATCACTTAAAATGCAACCTGGCAGATCTCCTCTGGGACTCCTGCACAGTCAGTAGGAGAGACCAATATGTGCAGGGAGCAATTCCCTGCCTCCACCTGAGGATCCTTCTCTGACTGCCCGCCCCAGAAATGTCCATTTTCCTCCATTGACTGTAGAGGCAGTTTCTAACTTCAAAACCTTTATATGTGTGAGGAAGAAGGGACTGCTTGGACACAAGCAGGGGGATGTGTGCAACCGGGCATGTCTCTGCAAACCCTCAACATCTGTAAGTGCTTACATACATGTCAGGCACAAGCAAAAGTAATTCTGGAGTATGTTAAGTCGGTGTAAGGGATAATGGCTCCTTACCGTATTTGACCCTGTGGTGGGGCAAATCCCCTTGATATTGCACAGAAGGAAAAAGTTAATTAGGTGCCAGGCTGACTATGAGGCACAGACTTGGAAGCCTTACATAGCCTGATGTGGCGGGGATGAAAGACAGGCCCTAGGTAAACACAAGTAGGAGGCTTTCATCTGCTGAGCCTCTTCACTGGCCCACCATTAAGGAGGGGAGACATTTCCCAGATATGAAGGATGGTCCCTCTGTGGAAACCTGAGCTCAGCGGGGGCCTGGGATTAAATAGGTCACAGGCAGGATCCGGGCTGTCCTGGCAAGGCGAGGAGCACTGCCTTCAGCCCCCGGCAGCAAGGTGGGACGGGGCTGGTAGGTAACCCTAAACCTGCCCCAGCCATCCCGCAGCAGCCCAGCCCTCCGCACAGCCACCTCTCTGCACGCTTCACTGCTAAGATCAGCAAGAAAAGTTGTCATTTCTGTTGCGGAGAGCTCTAGATGCAGCTTCCATAGACAGCTGCCTTTAGTAAAAAGCCATAGATGGTAAAATAGATGCACTTTTACATAAGCTGTTGGAAAATATTTAGGTCTGAATTTGAAGATAAAACTTTTCTGTGTATGTACATAGACACTCCACACTGATAAAAAGTAGCTTTTTATTACAGGGATTCCAACTGTAAACTGGTAGCTGCTAATATATCTCTTGACATTTAGAATTTCTATATTATGAGATCTCGAGAAATAATGAGGAGAACGAGTGTACGAGCTTCTCCTGTATTTCCTGCCAGAATGAATGAGATCCTCTCATGTTTGCCAAGAACATAAAGATCACTTAAAACACAAACTGGCAGATTTCCGATCTGCCTCTACCAAACACACTGCGTTTCCCAATTTCATAAAAGTGCTTTTCTCCCTAACAGAAGACGGTGATGATAATCATAGCAATCAGTCCAAAATACAAACAGGATGTGGAAGGGGCTGAATCCCAGCTGGACAGGGATGAACACGGCTTACATACTAAATACATCCACAGGATGGTAAGCAAGGACATGCATTTGCCGTTTTACAAAGACTCTGTCTCTTCTTCTCAAAAGACAAATCTGTCTCCAAATGGCAGGTTCTTTGCTTTGTTTTCCCTAATCCCCATAGTTAAACACCCCCCTTTGGAATTCATTAATCCTCCCTCTCATCAGCTCCGTATGCTCATTAACATCTGCTGAGAGGTTCAAGGAAGAAAAGTCCTATTAAACATGCTCATCTTGTTTCTCCATATTCTTTACTGTTCAGTGGGGTTTTTTCCCACCTTCACCTTCTTGAGCCATCCTTGCCCTGTCGTATAGCCCCGAGCACAATCTTATCTAACAGTGCCTGACCTTCCTCCCTATGAACCAGCCCCTATCGCTTCAGCCATCCTGTAACCGAGGTCTTTTTTGGGCAGCAGTAAAGCTGGCTGAAAGGTGGAATTGCAAAGCAAAGGCCAGAGCTGCAAAGGGGGGGGCTCCTGGGGAGTGCAGGGTGGCAGGGGACCGGTGGGGGTCACAGACGCCCATCTCTGCCGTCTGTCACAGGATGGACATTTAGCCCAGAAGAGCCCACAGAGCCGTGAACCTCGTCCTTTCTCCCTCAGTTTGCAGTTTGCTGCCTTTCTCAACCTATAACCCATCTGATCCCGGGTTGATCCCGCGGTCGGACGCCTCAGAAGCTGTCACCAGCGGATGAGCTCTCAGCAGCACTTCGCTGTCCTTACCTCCCCCAGGATGCCTGTGTCTGGGACAGGCTGGCTCCCAGCTCAGACACGGAGCTGGGACATGGGCGATAGGCTGGGTCCTAGCCTGGACACAGAGCTGGCCTCCGGCTGTTGGAGAATGAACAGGGGCCTTAGTCGAGTCAAGCTTCATCGGTTCTAGGTGGATTTCATGGGATTGCAACTGCAGCTAAACCCACAATTATTTCACACCACAGAACTAAACGCTCAAGAAATGTTGATGGATCTTTCCTGTACCCTTTCTGTATAATGAAGAATCAGATTAAGTGGCCAAACAAAATGATACCGAGTCCACCAGCAATAGACCAAATTAGTTAACAGAAAAGCAGTTTAAGTAAGCAACAAATGTTTTTACACATAGAATTCAGATGCATGTGAAGAAAAATTAACGTGTCATTACAATAAATCTGGCAATTTGTTCTATTCTAGATGCAGATCGAGTTTATACAACAAGGAAGTATGAACTTCAGATTCATCCCTGTGCTTTTTCCAAATGCCAAAAAGGTAACATACATACATGCATATATACTTGTCACACGATTAAGCACATATTATTTTGATCACTGCGCACCAGATGAAATCTTAAAACCCCAAGCCCTCAATTTCTTGGTTCTTAATATCCCACTAGTAATATTCCAAAGCTACATTTTACATTAAAAGTTTATAGTTTTATGTACATACAAATAAAAAACATTTCATCCACAATATAAATCAGCACATAAATGTATTTCTGATGATGAATGTACAACTAAAACACAAGTTGTCTTGAGCATTGAAAGAATTTAAATGGAGAGAGACAATCCATCCAGCAAGCATGCTTTTTATATTAACCCTTTTATAATTTTCTCCAGATGTAATGCCGATGAGTGAGATGGGAGAGATTTATGACTAATGTGAAGTGAGGATCTGGAAGAGGGTGCGTTGAGAATACAAAAATAAAGAGGATAATAAATATTAAAGTACTAGGCCATTGCTTGAACTTTGATGGGCCCATCAAAGGCAAACTATAAGGTTTTTTAAAACTTGCAATTTCATCTGCCCTCCTTATTTGTTTTGAAGATTCATTTGAGAATAAGAAATAAGTAATGCAACAGATTCCCATCTCTTCTTCCTTGCTCTGAGAGAATCTCTTGGATTTTTACAAGGCCAGAAAAGTTAAACAGCTTCAGTTATACTTGAGAAATTGCATTCTTCCCCAAACATAGAATGGATGTGTTGTATTTGTGTTCACTTTTCATCGCTAAATGCTGTGCGCACCATTGGGTAGCTGTCATGTTACGCCTAGGTACAGCTGCATTTTGGAAAAGTATGGAAGGATTCTTTCTATTTCTTTGGGTGCCCAAATTTTGGGATGTGAGTCAAAATTTAAACAATGCTATCAATGACTGTAGGGCTGTGAAGTTCCACTGCACTTGTGGATTTTAGTGTAACAAAGTTCTTTATTTAGGCACTGATTTAATATAAGCTCAGAAATTTGAAATTATGTCCCTGGCTTTGTAAAATATGTGAGGTCCTCTGGAACGAACGGTACCTCTGGTATTTCATATTAGCTCCCTTCCCGAACGACCTCAGTCTGGTATTTGCCTTAAATGTGAAAAGCTGGGAGGTGGCCCTGGTGGGAATCGGGCAGACCAAAGGCAGGGAACTGGTCAGCTTTTTCAGTCAGTCTTTGCGGCTTGATCTGGGGGGAAAGGGCAGGACGGCTCCTGACCTTGGGGGCTCCTCGGGTGCCCGCCGCGTGAAGCGCCCGTGCGGCCTGCAGCCGCTCGGCACCTTGAGGGCTGCAGAGAAGTGGCCCAGCAGGCACTACAGCTGCCTTTGGGCTTTGAGGCAGTCACAAGAACAACTCACTTACGTTCATTTTGGCTGAACTTTATGTATCAGAAGACTATTCAGCATATAGCGGCGGTTCTCTCAGACAGTGATCTATAAGGAATTTCCAGGGTTGGTTTATTCAGCTGCTGCTCTCAAAGCATCAGGCTCCAGGCAGCCTTCCTGCCCATCCGCTGTAGTCCACATCACCCTTCAGTTTTCAAGAGATGCCTTTCTCATCTAAATTATGCAGATCAGCATTTTCTATCGCCATTGCTTTGCTTTCTTTCTCCACACATTTCTTTGGTACATCACCTACCTTCATCTAACGAGTTAAATGATAATATAACTGAGGACATCATGGGTGGAAGGAGAGCAGCAGAGCCTGAACAAGTTGCAGTAATGAAGTCTGTGGGCAGACAAAGCAAGGTACCTGAAAAATGCCACATCTACGTACAATTGGATGATATTGGTGGGCGAATTACTTTCATTTTGTCTTTTTTATACTGTCCTTTACATGTTCAAGTACTACTGTAGCTGGCAGTGGAAAAGAGCAGGAAAGCAGGGTTTGGAAGGTTTCATCTGGGGACGGGGCTATTATATGAGTTAATCTCACACGAAGCACATCATAAAGCGCTGCTGGTATGTGAAAGTTAGTCAGCCTCCAACAGGAAGGGATCTATGTGATCCAAAGAGCGTTCATTAGGAAATTGAATAATGAGGGGGAAAAGCACAACACACAGTTAAGGTGGACCTGGTATTTCCAGCTTTCCATCGTACGCTGCTAAAGGAAACCTGGGTCTTGCTGGTTCAAGGTTTGTATCGAGCCAAATCACAGAAATGTGTCCTCCTGATCTGTTTGCCCGATGGCCAAAGCGTTAAGCCTGATTGCCCCACGCTGGAGGCTCTCTCTGGCAGAGCGGCGGCCGCCGGAGGGGTGAGGTGAGCAGGGTCGGTGCTGGGGAAGCCAGGAGAGCTCAAACCGTGCTCCGCCGACATGGCCCTGAACACCCAGCCCTGCCCTCTGCCCTCTTCCTACCAGTTTGACCCTCAGAGTTACCAAATAGTCTCTGTGGTGTAGAGAGAATTTCCTCTCGGCTTACATATACACAGATGAATAAAAAAAATTAAACGGGCAGTAAGCATTTTCCCATTACTCGCACCCACAGTGACAGCTGGTGTCACGTGGCAAAGAAAAGCACCCTTCTCACTTTCTCTGCTCTCCTTCTGGATCAAAATAGCAGCTATAGTTACCCCGTTACCCCTACACACCTCCCTCAAGTTAAAATTCTTGCCAGAGTTGATAAGCATGCAGGTGGTTTTTGCACCGAGTTCATTATGGAGGATATTAAATGAAAATGGCCACAGGAGCAGTTCTGGAAGAAAGGAGCAGAGCCTGTCCCTGGATGTATAGTGCCTCGCTCATTATATCCCCACTTGCTGGTTTCTTACCTACTATACGTTTCTCACACTAATTTTCATCTTTTCAAGCTTAACTAATGATTTCCCATGTGGACCAATATCAAATACTTTACTGAAGTCCAGACCGACTATGCCTACTGCATTTCCTTCCTCCAAAAAATGTAGTTTCTTATCAAAGACAGAGAGGTGGCTCATTTGGTAAACCCTTGCTGTATTTCATTGCAGTTTCTTCTATAGCTCTTAACAAGATTTAGTAAAGAAACAAATTTTACGTAGTAAGAGTGTGCACGTAAACATAGTTATCTTTGTGTCTCCCAGTAACGTTTGAATCTCTTGGCCAATTTCAAACAGCTTTGTCAAAGGAGTAAAGTTCACAAAGTTTAAAATCCATTCCTATGCAAAAACAGACTCACAGGCGGAGGCAAGAAACGTTATTTGTGCTCCTACCAAAGGGAACGCTGCAGGATCTTACCCTCGTTGGGCAGTGAGGTCTCCGCCTGGAAGAACAACATTTTAAAACCTCCGCTTTGCGGAGATGGTTGACCAAAGCCTGTACGTGCTCAGTCACTGGAGAAAGAGGAAAGCCAGGCTTGATAGATACCTCTGCCACTCACCAAGCTGCTTGCTCAGAAGCCTAGGTGAGGTCAGACTAATGGTCTGTAGGTACCTGTGTGACTTACCTCCTTCTTCTTACACAAAAATCCTACAGATCTAATGAAGTGGTTGCATCGATTAACACAAACCACTCCCTGAGCAGTGGGAATGATGCAGCCTCGTTCCTACGGCTGTACAGGCCAAGGAAAAGACAGCCAATTTGAGAAGCATGAGGCTTCGGAATGAAAGGTTTGGACTGCAGCTAGGCTGTTTGCTGGCAGGCAGGACGTGTGCTGCCCCTGCCAGGGCATCCCTGGTTCCACGCCAGCAGCTTTTTTGCTCTGTCCTCTTGGAGCTAGCTCCACTCGCTCGACAGGGCTTGTGCTGCTCCTAACAGGGACCACCTTGGGAGAATACTGCCCTGATAAATAAGCTCTCCAAAAAGAAATCTCCACCTCCACGGTGGACATGAGCTGGTTTTGGTCAAGGGTCAGTCTTTGACCCTCTTAATTAGTGGTATGATAATAGCCCTTCACCCCTACTCATCCAGGCTGTCCGTACGGAAACCTCCCAGGGCTGTGGAGACATGGGAACACGAGGTCTGAGCAGGCTCCTCTCCATCAGCCCGCTGTCACTGTCTGGGTCATGGTGGTCCCAGCTTCATTGTGTTAATGGACATAGCCAACCCCTCTGAAAGGCTGCATCTTTCCCAGGGCGCAGGGAATGGTGGAGGTTTGACCCTGCTAATCTGGAGATGCATGAGCCTCTCCTCGAGCTCAGCATCGGCCTCAACCTCCTGCCGAGGAGGTGGCCAGAGGACACCGCACTTGGTGAAGGAAGGTGCAAGGGGAGGGGGAAGAAGGCTACCAGGATAAGAAATGCTCCCCTGGGGTCCTGCTCTTTCCCTATCGATCCTCATCTCAAGGTTGAACATGTTGTGTAGATCCTTCAGCAGCTGCTAAGGTGGCAGCCTCTCCCTGGTAGGGGCACTGAAATGCCTCCCTTCTCTTCTCATGTTTATTTTCACAAGCCTTTAGATGCCTGTCACTGACATCAGCCTGCCTTTGAAATGTGGTGAAATTAGCCAATGTGATGGCAGAAAAGAAAGAGAGACAGGCAAGCTGTGAGATCACACGAAGTTCATTTATTTAGGAACCCAAATACAATTCTGAAGCCAAATTAAAATTTCTTGTTGTTACGGGAAGTGCCTAGAACAGACAAAATGAAATCTTGCTTGGCAGGGTCTGATGGAATCTGCAAGGTTCTGGTACAGATTCAGGAGGATTTATGGGATTTTGCTTTTTTTCCCCTTGTTTTTCAGGAACACGTGCCTACCTGGCTGCAGAACACTCACATTTATAACTGGCCAAAGAATAAGAAGAACATCCTTTTGCGGTTACTGAGGGAGGAGGAATACGTTGCTCCTCCAGTAGGACCTTTACCAACACTCCAGGTTGTGCCATTATGAACGTTATTACTTACAGTGCACGACAAGCAGTTGTTAAAGGGTTGTTCTTGGCAGAGAGCCAACGCTCTTCCAGATGGCTCTTTTTGATGACAGAAGACACTCTTTCTACAAAAGGAATTGGTTGTCTTGGGTAACTCAGGCTCAGCTTGTTCTCTACCACGTTAAACATCTACTTCTGAAGCCGATGGGACAGAACTCTTTTCTCTAGATTTCTAAATAAGCTGCAAACGGAAAGAACGCCCAGTTTTATTTTAACATCTGTTTTTAACATATTCCTTTATTAGTCGATATAGCAAACAAATACCAGAAATAATGTCGCAATAAGTGTAAAATAAAAATTACATCCTCCTTTTTGCTCAGGGTTTCTTTAAAGATATTCCTGCCTTGTATAGCATTATCGAACAGTTAATTTGTATAAACACTATTAAATACATTTGCCTTTTGTAAGGCAACCTTATATATTGCGTCAGCTTTTATTATTGCTGGGAACAAGAGAGGAATGGTAACTGTTGGGTAACGCAAGTTTTCCTTAGCCTGTCTTGCATAAAGACACTGTCTTCAATTAGAGGACTCTCAGATCTGAAATCTCTGGAGTTCCATTTCCTTACAGCTTGGCCCCTAACACCTTCAGCGTGTTGCAGCAATAGTTCACAAAAGGAGAGCTAAACGCATGGCTACGTGTGTGCTGTCAGTACCGCGGAACGCTACAGTATTTTTTATAGCAGGCCTTTAGCTTCATTACTGCTCTTCGGCCCTTATTTAAAACAGAGCATGTCAAAGGACGATTGGCGTTTGGAAAGCCAGCGGTTGTTAAGAGAAATAATATTGACTCCTGCAACTTGTATGCAGTATGGAACAATAAAATAATCAAAGATGTTGGAGAGCCATGGGGCGTTAGCAACCAGGAAGGTTCAACAAGATCACATCTGCTAAAATTTGAACTTTTTTTTACAGAGCACATGACTTTGGTGAGGGTTCTTTTTTTAAAACTGCCTTAACCTTACTGAGGTAACAGTGGACCGCGTTCTCTTAAAATTCTGCCGCCCTTATTCTTTAGAGTAGTCGTACAAGAATGTCCCGCTCTGACACAGAGCACTTCGTGCCTGCTCAATGCAGGCTCTTTCCAAGATCCTCCTCAGCTTTATTATTTGTTATAGAATGACTCAGACGCAGCTTTATAAAAAAGTACATGTGTTTGGTAGTCCAAAAGTAAACTAGCCCAGAAGCTGATACTCCCGTTACATTACCCAAATTATTTAATTAGCTTTCCATGAAGGTGGTGCCAGCGTGGTGTGTTGATACAGGACGTGCTTTGTGGTGCTGATGAGAAACAACTGAAGAACCACACTGCAGATATACTCAGATTTTCCTTTAGCAGGCTTTTGCATAGAGTTGCAGCCATTTAAGAGAACTGGGAGAAGGGTGTAGCCAGTGTTGCCAACTCTTATAATTTTGATTGAGGTATTTGCTGTGCTTCTTACAACTCCGATTCTAAAGGGAACCTCAGCAACTGAAACAGGCTAATACCTACCGTGCCGGCAGCTTCTTGACAAGGCACAATAAAACTGTGTTAGGTAGTGGTGCTTCTTGTTACCTACTTGCATGTGGGGAGGGGAGATCCATTTTCCATGTGATAAAATTAAAAACTAAGCTTCCAATTAAGAAAATAACTTTCTAGTATATGCTGACAAGCCTCAAGTCATGACAGAAATCCTTCTTAAAAGGTCAGCAAAGTGAAGACAAAAGGAGCGGGATGTGGGTACCTAAACATCGACACTTAGCGTCCCTTGGAGTGCCCGACAGTACTGAGCTCAGCCCCCAGGTTGAGCACGTCTCCTGAGATGCTAGGGCGTATCTGCCAACTCGACATGGCTGGCTCTGGCATTTTAAGATATCTGAAGTGTTTTAACACCGCGAACGAGTCTGCCTCAAAGGGCTTCTGAGCCCCTCAGCCACGTTCTGCCACATTCGATAGGCAGAAGCTCAAAGCCACTCAGTGCCTACGAGTTTCATGGAAATACCTACCTGAGCGAAGGGCTCGCGCCAGCCCTGCGCGCTGCGGAGGGAGAGGCCGCGGGGGTCCGGGCCGGGGAGGTCTCTTCCCAGAGGTGGGCGGCCAGTGCTGACAGCAGTCACAGCCGGCCACCCTGCCCTGGACGGAGCTGGGAGGGCTGGGTAAGGCTGGAGGAGAGGAATCTGCAGGGCATGAGGCTGTGTCAGTTTTGCTGCTTGCAAAGCAGCATATTAGGGAGAGCAGTTAAGCATTCAACATGATTAGCGAGGCTGGGTAGTAAATTCCTTTCATCATTTTGGCTGTCATCCTAAAATATGTGCTCTAGATTTACCACAGATTTGCTTGGTTTGGGCCAGGGAATTTCATTAAGTAACTCCTGCATCATGTGATACACAAGGTTGCATTAAATGGTCCAGTGATCATTTCTATTCTTCTGTTTCAATGATCCTTTTTCTGAAAAACAATGCTAGCAGAGTGAGGAATTAAAACTAAGCATTGGAGTTCAGGAATTACAAAGACCCCAATCTATTTAACTGCTGGGGCATTATTTTTTTTTAATTGAATAACAATTCCCAGGATTCATTGATCTTTACATTAGTTAGAGCATCCTACAAGGACAGAAACCATGATGGGGAGAGTGTGAGTAATGAGCTAGCAGCCTAGTGAATCATTTCCCCTAAAGCTTTGTATTTGTAGAGAGACAGATGGTGGGAGCTGTGAAGAGGGAGAGGGAGGAGAAAAGCCTTTTTTTTGCAAACAACAAAAGTAGGGGTAGAGGACAGTGAAAAAAAGAAATAATCAGCAGGTAAGGGAGAAGAGGAGGCTGAGAATACACCAGCTGTTTCAAAACTCACACGTTAATGTTAAAATGGATTAGGGTTAAGGGAAAATATAGGAAGGAAATTACAGAAAACAAGAGCTTTGTAGCCAAGAGGGGAAAAATTTGCCAAGAGCAGTCCTAAAAATATGTTTGCAGATGAACTCTTGAGTCAGTTATTAACTTTATGTGTAAATAATGGGGAAGTAGCTGAAAGTATGGAAGTCTCCCTCCCGCAGGCTGGCAGGTACCCACAGAGGCAAAAGGCATTGCTTGAACGGCGACGGGAACGCTGGGGGTTCCTCTCACAGTGCCTGTACATTTGCAAGGGGTGTGTGGGAGAGGAAATACACCGTCCCTAATGTGGAAAAGAAGAAGGAAAGCAAGAGAGTTACATACTTAATGCTGGGATGAGTGCAGCATTAAGACAGAGACAGAGATCATTGAGAAAGAGCCTGCTTTGCGGGCTTGCCAAAGCTGAGATGACATTAATGCATGTAAAGATTTTTTTATGCAAGTCACCTCTGTGACAAAAATATGATTGTAAAGTTTTTATCCCAAAGTTAAGCTAGATCGGCCTCTCCAGTGAGGGAAGCGTACGGCAGTTCTGGTACAAAGTTAATCCAATAAAGCCTTGCAGGCAAGACATGAAATGCTGCCCTAAGAGCTCATTTTCTCCTGGTAGGCTCTTAACTGCCATCATTTGGTGCCATTTAAGAACATAAAGCGGCAGACATCCCTGCAGCCTCTCCGGGACCAGCAGCAAGGCAGATAACGAAGCTGGCTCATTAGAGCAGCCCCACTGAAGGGCACCTTGCCAGGAGCATGCCCTTCCTTTGGCTCCAGCCGGCGACCAGTCTGCGGGCACTGGAGACCCAGGCACCTTCATAACAGCATCAGTCTGGGCAGCAAACTTTGGCGACACGGTCAGCTCCACAACGAGGTGTACCGATGGAGGAAAAGGAGCAACTGCCACCATTTATCACGCTTCTGGGTTGTCCGATTGGAGACGCTGGTAAAGCTGAGGGAGAGGATACCTGGTCTTAAAAGGTTAACGGAGGGGGAGAAGGGGGAGCTACGTGGCCTCACAGTGCAAAAGGTCTGCTGTGGGAACGAAGGAAAACGCGCCTCGGAGAGTGTCCTCACCCTCAGCGCGCAGAACAGGTGCACGTTATCTTCCAAAGCAAACACCTCTCTTGTTAGGCTTTGGCTTTAGTTTAACAGGTTCCCCCCTGCCCACACCTGCGGGAGTCTGCCACTGTTTAACGCCTGTTTGGGAAACGGATCCTGCCTGGGAGGTCACGGCTTTCAGCGGTCGCTCCCTCCACCACCCTTTATCACGACGCTGCTGCAGGAAAGCACTCCCTTAATCCTGGGGTTGCAGTACCGATGGGTCAGTGCTGCTCCTTCTCCCCGCTCCCCGACACCGGTCTCCTGAAGTTCAAGGCTGGCACGCAGCGCATCAGTGGCGGTAGAAATCTCCACTGCGTCATTTCTGCTCGAGCTGTGCCAATAGCTGCTCAGACGGGTCCCGCAGCCAGCGGGAACCCCGCTGGCACACGAACACCTCACAAAAGCCACTTGCGAAGCCCTCTCTGAGATGCCAGGGCTTCAGACGCACCTCTCCCACCTTGCCTGACGCTGCCATAATTAGTAAAGGAAGAACAGTATCTGCGCTTGTGCGATATTTGTATTAAAACAGTTATTGTGAGCAGCGAGAGGTGTTCTCTGGTCCGGGGGAGAAGCCTGTCTGGAGCGAGCAGAGGCATCCATCGTGCGCCTGCTCCCAGCCACGGCCGCAGACAGGTGCTGGACGCTGCTGCCCGTGCAGGCAAAGCCAAACCTGGCTCCGAGACGCCAGCCCGCAGGACGAGGCAGCGGAGTAGCAGCCTCTCCAGTGCCAGCTCCACATTAAGCCAGGAGTAAGCTGGAAGAGCTCAGCCCCGCTCCAGCCTTTGCAGGCTCGGAGCCCTGCCTCAGCCTGATCACGGAGCCGTGCACAGACCACCAGCTGTGTGTCCCTCTCTGCGGCCAACGTCACTTGTAAACAAACAAAAAACATCTAAAACTAAGTTTCCCAGCCTGACCAGATCTGCCAGCTAGGCTACATTTCAAGGGCTCGCTGGCGTAGATGGGACCAGACAAATACAAACGCACGTATCCTCCGTGGCGGCTGTGAGCACTGCACACCGTTGTGCCGATCTGTGCAAACTGGAAGAAATGCCACCAAAAGCAAAGGCACGGGGGTTTTTTCAGCTATTTGTTCTTCATTGAAAGGTATGAGGAACTTCTCCCATTTCCAGAGGGGGACAGGGCAAGCAGATGCCCTCAGGTCAGGGGAGCTTCGCAGCAACTTCTGCAGCCGCCAAGCCCGCGGGGCTAATGGATGGATCCAGGGAATCTCAGGAGAAACACAGATGGACCCAGTGGGTGTAAATCCCTGCAGGACTGGCTGTTGTGGAAGGGGGAAAGGGGTGGCCTAGATCCTGCCGGGGAGTGGGCGACTTCCTAGCACTTAGTTTGCGGGTTGGACAGATGAAGTCCTCTTTGTCGTATCGTACCAGTCTTCGAAGGTGGGGGAAAGCATGCTATGGGAAAGCCCCAGAGAACCACAGAAGTGTGGGTTTTCTGGGGCTGCAGAAAAAGGTACTGTAATGGCAGACACTGAACAAGAAACAGTGATTAAAATAGTTAATAATTAAAATTGATTTTAAAAAATCATGACCAGCACCACCTGCAGTGAGCTCATTCTGGCTGAATTTCATTCTTTGGATTTTCCACTTTTTTTCTAAAGGAGGGTATTCTGGAAATACTATCTTGGAGGCTCTCTTCAAAGCTACCTTCCTTTACTTGGGCTGACAGCCCTTACGACATGCCTGTTCTGTTCTTCATCAGCTACCTCCAGTGAAAATCTGCTAAATGTGATGCTTTGTGACTGGCGTGTTCGGCACTGCAACGCTCTCGTGTGCCAGCCTCAGGATTTCCAGCAAGCGGCAGGTGCTGCGGTCCACTGTTAAAAAGCCTGCAGCCTTCAAAAGAAGCAATTTAGTGAGAAAGATTTCTAAACAGACAACACTCCTGGGGATTGAGCTGAACGGCCCAGGAGCAGCAAGTGGATCAAAGAGTCTTTCATCCCTAGGCCGGGAGGGAGAATTGAGCCCGGCTTGGCACTGAGCAGACCCAGTCGGGTTAGTGTCTGGTTGCACCACTTCGGTTCTCCGTGGGCGCTGTGTACATCTCACTCACACGTGTGAACGCACGCAGCCAGATGCACACAACACCCACCATAGTCTTCCTCCCAGATCGTCCCTCCAGGCAGGTCGTGCAGAGACACCGAGATCCAGCCTCAGCATCGATACGGGCACTAGTGGTTCCCAAATGCCAAATTAACAGCACACAGCAGGCAAGTGACCCTTTCTCTGGACAGCGGACTAAAGCTATCCCTACCGACAATGATCCCGGGTGCTCGGTACTGGCTTTCCCCGTGTAGAGGGCAGTGGGTCAGGCACTGAGAAATCATTTGGAAAACCGAAGTTTTATTCTCCACTTTACTATTGCATTGCTGCAGACAGCAGAAAGTTATCAACTCGCTCTGCTCCAGCCTCCTTACCTAAAAAGCCGAGATGATAGCAAACTGGCCGCTTAGGTAAAGTTACTGGAGACTTATTGATTAAAGTACTACGTGCATACAAACAGTATTTATTTTTACGGGTCCATTCTCCTCCCAGCCTTACTAGAGAGACACTTTTTTCTTGAAGCGCCGGCTGTGTAGAAGCTGAAACAGCAGAAAGCCAGCAGTAAGGCTGTCCCAGAAGAGAGGTGAAGTGGGAGCTCTTTAAATAGGCACAATAGACACCAAGAAGACAGACAGGAAGTATGATAAAGAAGTGAGAAAGAGGAATGGAACTATACGGTAATAAAATTCAACGAAGTAGCAAAACTAACCATAGATTCATCTTTTTAGGCTTCGTGCTTTATTTTAAAAGAGGTAAATAGTTGAGCATTTACTATTTTTAAAATGAAGAGGGAAAAGACAGCAAAACAGTATTTTCCTCCAGGCTTTTGTGTCCTGTTTCAACCTATTAGTTGGAAACCCACCTATTAAAGCAGCACAGTCCCTCCTGAGAACACAGCCATACCGATGCCGATTTTTACCGATATCAGCAGTCAAGAGACATCTTGGTGCATCAAGACAAGACGGCCAGGTACAAAGTACATGGAAAACGAAGAGGTTTCCTCTAACACAATGAATGAAAACTGCACATCTCAAACCCTCACATCTGTTGCTTGATGCAGTCCAGACTCCTTGCTCATTCCAGGCTGAAGTTAGTTACTCCCAGGAGTAATTAACAGGTTGAATTTTAAATCTCTAGGCTGGACGGACTTCAGCATCCAGTGAAACAGGTCACAAAATTCATGCCATTGTCAGGGCACCACTTTGAGGGAATGGTGAAACCCGTCCCTGGACAACAGCGTGAATTTTGTGACCTGTTTCACTGGAACTATGCTAGGAAAAAAAAGCATCAGTCCCATCAAACCAGCTTGGGTTTTTTTGTTTCCATTGCCCATATTTCTCAGGCCTGCACACTTCCCTGTTTTTGATGTCTTACGGAGTAGCTTGTCCTGAACTGCCCGATGCTCCTCGCCCCAATGGCGGTTTCCAGTACAAAAAAAGGGTCACCTGGAGACCCACATCAGGCTCAGCCTGTGCGTCCCTACACAAAATCAACATTCGGTCTGCTGCGACCCCGTACTGCCTTCACACAAGCTTGGGAGGTCAAAGAAGAGGTGTAGCTGAGCAGCGCTATCGTATGGAGACAGGGTGGTGCTTAGGAAAATTATTCAGGGCATTTCTACACTAAGGTTGGTCCGAGCCTACATCTGTGGTGGTACCCAGACTGTAGATAGCAAGAAGGCAAGCCTTTACAGGATACTGTCTGTGAAATAGCATTAGTGAGAAAATCCAGTGAGTGCCAGAAAATCTGGTGTCACATTGCTGGTGACAGAGCTCAGAAAAACGATTGCCTTCAAGGAGGCAGAGCAGCCCTCGACCTACCTGCTCCCTACGACCGGCACAGTTCCTAGGCACATCACAGGGAAACGCATCTTATCCCACCAGATGTACAGTGTACAAACACAGGTTGCAAACAGCATGTCTGCGAGCTCCTAGCTTGTCAGACAAGTCTCGGTGTCTCAAGCCCTAGCGCACGCTGGGATTTAGCAGGCTTTCAAGGCATTTTGCATCAGCCCAGATATTGGCTCTGCTACTATTACAGAGTGTATGTGCTATCGCCCAGCTAAAAGCATGGTTTCAGTTCTGATTTCTCTTTTTTCTCACATGCTTCCATCAGCTAACCTCTAATCAAAAGAAGCTAACAATTTCTCATGTGTCATCTGTATTTTACAATATTAGAGGCAGCTACATAGATAGCTGCTCTGTGCCTAACGCTGAAAACCAGAAGGCTGTTCTTACGAAGAGCTTACAGTCTGAGTCTATCTGGGATTTGAGTGGCTAACCAAAATCCTTTGCAAATTATCTGTCGCTTCTTTGTAAGCCCTGCTTCCTTTCTTTACGTCTGAATTTGGACTGGGGATAATGAACTTCCTGTATCATAGACCGGGATACAAGGAAACTCATTGTACACTCACCAAGGAAGAGTATATCAGTAAGTAGCTTATAAGGCAGCTCTGAAGGGTCTTGTTAGAATGACTTATTCTCCGACTTTCAGTGGTTTGATTAAGTGGATCATGTGATAAACACTTATAATGAACTTCTTCAGATGCTGCCAGGGGAAACCCAGCAGATAAAATGCTGAATCCCACGGCATTGCTCTCTGCATAACAAACTGATTACAAAGACGGAAAAATCATGCAATTCACTGGCTGCTTCTCCTACTCAGGACAGCACAACAGTGTTATACAATTTTCTCTCTGCTGCCCCAAATTAAAATATCCTTGCTACTAAATCCAGTTCAAACTAGTGCAATTTTCCTCCTACAACTCACCAGGCAGATTACAGCTAAATGTAACCACCTGTGAGCAAGCCTAGTCAGGCTTCTGAGTGATTTCTTTCTTATTAAAGAAAACAAAATAATACAAACAAGCAAAAAAGCCCCAACCAAAAAAAAAACCTGAGCATAAGCTCGCAAGTAACATATGCCACTTTCATTTGTTTAAAAACCCCCAAGTCTCAGTCAACCTGAAGCACCACAGGGTAAACCTCATTTCATTGACAAGTGAGAGAGGTCAAACAGCGAGCCACGTTCAAGAGCATCCCTTGCAGTTTTGGCCAGTACCTGCAGGACCAACGACCAGGGTAAGACACCAGCACCCGCTACGCTCTCTCCTCACCCCAGTTAGCAGCTCGTTGTTTCTGCTTCTCACCAGCACAGCCTCTGGTCTTTAACCCAGTCTCCCAAGCTGTCTCCACTTAACAAGCTACGGTGCCTCCGCAGAAGGCAGCCTGGCTCCGGGACGAAGCACGGGATGTACTTGTTCCTGCCCCGCCGGCACAAATTACAAATTGCTGTATCCCTGACTCGGGTGTCAGCCGTAGCATGTGTGATGGATGGGGTGCCTTAGGAAAGTCTTCTTCAGGTCCTGGGACTGAGATGAGGGAAAGACCCCAATAGCCTCTGCTCCCTGAGTAGCAATCCCCGCGCACTCCCGCTACCACGGGCAATAGCTGTCTGCACCAGGACACGCGTGTTGGGCTGGTCCGATACCTGATTAAATATCTGCAAAGGCTCTGCTGTGCAGAAAAGGGCTGAGAGCTCTGCTGGCACTTTCAGGTGTCAGGGTAGAGGGGGCAACCATTTCAGCTGGGTACGGTACTGCTGTCAGCGAGCACGTGGAGAGATACACGAGTGCTGGGCTTTAAGTGAGCTAACTGGTTTGACTTGGGACCCTTAAGTCAGCGAAGGGGAGGGGCACGGATGATGCCCCTCCTTTTAGCTCCTTACTGACACTGGGTTTCCCCCAGTCCAGATCCCAGACCGTACAAAGTGGTAGCTGGGATGGCAGAAGCTGCAGAGCCAGCCCCCAGTAATGCCTGTCCTCAGGCCCCCTCACTCCCTACCACCCCCCTGAGTAACCAGCTCTTCAGGGTCACTGGGTGAATCCCCTGAAAGGGAATTGCTTTGGGAGTTCTGCTGTCAGGAGAAACAAGGAGGTAAAGGGTGGTAAACGTCACCTCAGCAGTCCTGTCCTGCACACCACCAGTAGGTCTGACGTCCGCCAGCGACGGGCAGCGGAACCAAACTGGGGGCGCCAATTTCTCCGCCGCACATACAGCCCTTGCGTCTCCCCCCGCTCGGCGGCCGGTACGCACAGGGCAAGAGTGCCCGGCCTGGCGCAGAGGCGCGATGGCTTGTGCATCATGGCTAGGAAGCCTGTACGGCCAAAAGGCCGCTTTTGCGCAGCGCTTCGGAGAACGATCTGGGTTTTATGGCTGGCACCCCACTGTGCTCCCCCCTCCGCCTGCCCCTCACGGCCGTGAGCGGCCCCTCGTCGCCCGCCCGCGGGCCTGCGCAGCGGGTTGCGCCCCCTCCCCCCCCCCGCC
>JAVJGG010000013.1:24724646-24748272 GCA_035590195.1 Aviceda cuculoides
CCCCCCCCCCCCCCCCCCCCCCCCCCCCCCCCCCCCCGCCGGGCTCCGTGGCTTGACCCATCAGAAGACTCATCCATCATTTCTGCTTTGAGGAACAGTCCAGCAGTCGTGGCATCTCACAGAAGTCCTAGCGGATAGTAAAAAATCTGTTTTTTTCAAGCAGCCAACCTGTAAATACAACTGCAGTTTAAAACGTACACCAAGCTTTGTATATCAGCTTTCCTATGCACCATTACTAGCCATTAAGTTTCCCCAGGTCATGATATTTTTCAATTAATGGGATTGTACAGGTGTAATCGAAGGGATAATATGATACCAATCAGCTCTCATCAGTTGTGATAGCATGTGAGAAAGAGGGCCTTATCTTGATTTATTTTACAGCCCAGGGGAATTCATGCATGTAATAGCGAGAAAAAAGGTACCTTTAAAACACACTTTCTATGCAACCAGTAAGAATCAATAACAATAACAATGCTGCTATTAGTCATCAGAAAACAATGGAATTTTAATTCTGTAAACCAAGTCAGAATTTTCTCTTTAAATTATGTTCTTTCCACTTGACAAGGAAGACTCCTGGAAATGTTGGCTCATTGTCCTTAATCACATTTTGCTATTTTGAACTGAATATACCCCCACAAAGCATTCCCTTCAATTCTACTTGCAAGTTTGGTATTTCAGATTAGGTACGGATGTTGGACATGAAAGGATTTTTCTCCCCCGCTTCACACTTAAAACAATTCAGGTAAAAATCATTTAATTCTAGGAAGCAGCTAAAGAGGAAAAAAAACAGTATGGATTTGATGTTAAATCTGTGTGTCCTAAGCTCTGTGTGCCCGGTTTTAAGAAACTGAACCGCTCAAATTCACCAAGAACTAAAGGAGACTTTTGAAAATGTGAGGCGTACTGAAGCTAGGTATTCCAAATAGAAAATCAGGTTACGGTACTTCATTTTTCACTCATCTAGCACCACAATAATTATCCTATTGTATCCTATATAATAATCCTATTACAAAGGTCTATTGTGAGACTTTAAATATTTAGCAGCCGAAGAGCATCAGTGAGTGTTAAGTAACATTTCTTTCCCACTTACTAACCTTCACCATGTCTCTTCCTTCTGTATGACAAAACAGATAAAGGCGTTCGTGGTTTAAACCACGGACGCTAACCTAGCCACAATCTAGTCTGAAATTTTGAATTAGATCACCTTGGAGTACCATTCGGTAGCTGCTTTTTTACTAGTCTCATACTTGTATGTACTAAATATCGTTCACAGATTTCCTGTGTAGGCCCGTCCCCAGGGACTAAAAACCTGATGTACACAACTCATAAATAAAGCTAGTGAGACATGAGCAAGAAAAAGCATAGCATACTTCTGGGAATCACTCCAGGAAAATAAATATGCAGGATGGCACATCACCCTACACAAAGCTGGCAAAGGTAAAATAACATTTGGGTTTGATCATTATGGAAAATAAAATAATTCTGTGTTCATATGTACATGCTGATCTTCCACTGAAACAAAAGGGCAAAGGCAAGACTGGAGTTTGACTCACAAGAAAACAAACCTGCTGGTAACTGCTTATTTAATTAAACTTATTAAATAAATGCTTATTTAACTAAATTGGGGGATCAAGTCTGAATTCAATCTGTGGCTTTCAGAAGGCCTGTGAATTCTCTGGAAATGACCACCATAATTTATTTCCTCTCTCTGTGGTTCATGACTCTTTCTATGGCACATACTTGCTTTTAAGAGCCTACCTAAATTCTAGGTATACCTTTCCCTCAACAGTCACAGTGCAGGACTCCATAGAGAAGTAGTATCAAAACACGGTGAAGAACGAAAGAGGAACAATAGTCTTGCTTTCCTATAATGGGTTTGGATGAACACACCCTCCCATTTCCATCTGTGCTTTACTCTTTTTTTTCTTGAGAGTAGAATATTACATTTACTGGCATTGACTCTTTCCTCAGAGCTTATTCTTTTGCTCCCCTTCTGCTCTGCTCTCATTTTCCCAGTCTTTTCTACTTTTTTGTACGGTCTCCTGAATCCTTATTTTCCTATCAGGTTTTGCACTACCTAGTCCCCAGTTTTGTTTCCTGTTGTTATTTATTAGACAGTGAAAAGTTCGAGCCACTGTATATAAGGTATGACAAGACTATGATTGCACAGAAATGCTCATTATTTAAGGGATGAATTGGCAGAAGAGACATCCTGCAACTATTTAGATTGTAGACAGATGTCTACGTGTGTTTTGCTTGGCTGTAATTTGGAAACGTACAGAATTCTTTGAGAGCAAATGTGATGTGTTCTTGCCAATTTTTATTTCATTGTGGATTGGTCCGTATTTTTGCTTGCAGGGAAGAAGGCTTACTGTTTGTTGGTGATTTTGCTTGGGTTCTTAAATATTGTACGTGAGAGTAGAACTGCACACTTGCTGTGCAGATATAGCTTTAGAACTGCACACTTGCTGTGCAGATACAGCTTTAAAACAAGCTATTTATTGATGTCACATTTCCTTCGAAAATTTTAAAATTTGGAGTTTAAAAGTAGTAAATTACACTATTCCAAATGTGTTTTGTTCAGGCACTCTTAATGTTGCTTTGGGGGGGGGGGTTAAAATCGCCTTATCCTTTGTATGATTGAACATCCTTATGCTATCAGATATCACTACTTTTGCTGCACAAAGAACCTGCAGGAAAGCATTTCATGCCTCTGATGAAAAGTTACTTACAATACAGGAACAGAAGTTAGATGAGAGGTATACATGCATATCTGCTGGTGTTGCCCATTTGCTTACGGGACTGCGGGGCCTGACATACCTATATAGCACATGTAAGCCTCGAGGCTCCTTGAGATTTTAATTTGGGCAATAGCACACTCAGTGCACCTGATGTGTACGAGAATCCCAGGTGTTCCGGAGTGTAACGAAAAGAGAATGGGGCTGTGGGGGATACGCACACATCTAACACTGATCAGTTACTGACACTAACTCATTTTCTGTTCTCCTCCTGGCAGTTATCTGTATGCAGTACATATCCATATTTCCACCACAGTGTACTCAACAGCAATCACTAGTTTCTTCCATGGCAGGCTCACATTCTTGGGAGGTTGTGGCTGGAACGCTTTACGTTGTATCCCGTCAAGAGTTGTTAATATACCCTACGTAACATCTGTTGAATTGGGAAGACAGAGCTTCAGGTTGATGCTCTGTAGATGTCTAAGATAAATAATTTTCTTGGTGAAATTGCCAGCACAGATGCTGCTCTGACAGCATGTGATCTAACGGTTTACCTGGAATTGCCGTAACAATCTTAAAACAGACTTGCAGTCTGGAATATAACTAGGTAGGAAAAGTCAAGTGCGTATCTTAAAATACTTCACTTTTTGTAGTTGACAGGGTACCCGTTACATCCCAAGTGTGGAGAGATGACTCTGCTCCAGGAACATGTGGTTTGAGGGAAGAATTCAGAAAGATGGGTTTTCTAGTTCAGATGGAGCTCCATAACCATCACTGGCAGAAATCGGAGGACGCCATGAAGTGCTCTGTATCCATTTAGAGGAGAGAGAGATCTGCTGTACTCCTCCCTCACCCTTGTCACTGAAGTGATGGCCTCCAGGAGGTCATCCGAGGCGACAAAAATCATCAAGGGCATATAATTTTTGTCAAGGATAGGGACTCCTGGGAGCCGACGCCTCCAGACACAGGTTCCAGTCCGAGGTGGGAGAACAGCCATCCAGCATGCAGGCTAAGAGAGGGAACAATTTTAAGTACAGACAGCAAACCACTCCTTTGTCCATGGCTCCAAATGCAGGAAGTCCGTAAATTCTGCAGATACTCTATTCAGGGTATTTGGAAGCCAGGACTCTTTTGGCAAGTGGAGATTAAAATGGTTAATTTTGCTGAGTCTTACTTGATTTTGCCAAGTAACCTGGGAATTAGAAGGATTGACAGGTAAGTATAAAAGGAAACGGCTATCCCTGGAACACGGAAATCATTGTCTTGTTGACCTGTGCTGTGATGTCCATTCAGAATAAGTCTATTTTGAGAAGACGCCTTCGAATGTGTTTGATTTCCTGTGTTTTGAAGAGGAGTGTCTGCTGAAATCTTTTACCCAGCTATTCTGCAGACTAAGCACAAAACAAAAAAGAAAATTTTATGCAAGTGCCATGATTTAATTTCTTCCTGGCACAGAGGGTAATGCCACATTCTCACGCTGTTGACATGAAGCCATGTAAGATCGCTAACAATCATGATGGCTTTTCTGTTTTAGATATTTGTCCACTAGAAACTGGTTTAAGGGTCTGACTTAACTGTAAAGAGACCATCCAAAAACTCTCAGATGACAGTAACTTTCTGTCAAGACTTGTGTGGCATCAAGATCTAACCTATATCCTGTGAGTACCCATTTCCTACAGGAAATTCGTCTTTGCTACTACTATGTAACAGAATAGCAACCACCTATTCTGCACTGAAATATTTGTCTGCTTTCTAGTGTTTCAGTCTAGCAAGCATAATTTCCCTGAATTGATGGTATTTTTAGAGTAAAATGAGAGGTAAGGGTTCTGTGGTTTGAGGAAGTCAAAGGCAAGTTCAATGTCTGATTCAAACGCAAATTTCTTTGTGACAATGTGCAAACTGATGGATTTCTTTAGCTCACTGTCTCCAAGAACAAAAAAAAAATTGAGGGATGAATTGATTTGTACTTGTGAAATATTCAGCTAATCTTCCCCCCGACTTGTAAGAAACCGAGTGAGGTATCTTGGGTTTGTTATTTAATCCTCAGTACTTGGAAGCTCCATCTCCCAGGGTAAACGAGACCACCACAGCCATGCCTACACTGTAATGGACCAAGAAGTCCTTCGGAGCAGAAGTAAGCACGGCATATTCCGTACCGCCTCTCCCCCAGCCCCATCCACTCCGGATACGTCGTCGGCAGATCGCCTGCGAGCGTCGGCACGCCAGCGCTGCCCCCCAAACTCACGCGGGGACCCAGACGCCAACGCGCTCTGCAGAAAAGGCGACGTGCCCACCTGAGGTCAGTGCTGTCTGCTTGCAGTATAAAATGTGGGTGAGCGTGATTTTCAGCAAGGTTTCAGGTCTGCTTTCATTGGAGTACAGATGAAGGTCTTAAGTGATTATGCAAATGCAGTAATTATGTAAATCTAGAAGACGTATAACAATTGGAATTAAGGCTGAGAATGTAAATGAGGACCTTGCTATCTTGCATTTGGTGAGAGAAGTTTTATTTTTCTGAACAATGTAACACATGAAAACCTCAACGCAGATCTTTACTAACAAATCGGGTTGATGGGTGGTAGGATAAAGGTTAAGCATAATTTGTTATTTACAGTTTTCAAAGTCGTATACAAATCCTGTGTTCTGAGTGCTAAGCTCTTACGCCCCGTACATATGTTGTTTGTTTTATTAGACTACATGTGAACAAAAAGAACAGCTGTGACCTCCCCTTGTACTTCGAAAGGGCCCTGACGAAAAACCAAACAAATCCTCTTTAAGAAAAAACCTCTTAATTTGAATTCATTCATTCTGCATGTGTAAGGACCCACAGAATTATTCCACATTTTCATTACATTCAAAATTAATAGTGAAAAGGCAGCTAAGGTAGAATTGCACACCTGTTCATATTCAGTTTTGGAGTTATCTCTTAACATTTCAGTTACACTGCACAGCTCTCCACCACTGGTTTCCAATCGAGAACCAGACTCATTGTAAACTGATACGGCATTCATGGAAGCCTCTACCTGGGCTGAAACTGTGAGTTCAAGTAATGCCATTTCCTCTTCGTACAACCTTTGCTTACCTAAAATATGCTATTAAAACGATTTTTCTCTTTCCACACATAATTTTAAAAATTCTTTGTTGGATTTGGTGTAATTTTTTAAGTGTAATCATTAAGCTGATACAAGTATTTAGCTTATTTTAATAAATTCACTAATATTACTGTATCTGCACTGCTGGCTTATGTTGCTTTTATTACACCAAATGATTTGTTCCAAATAGCTAAAGGTATGCAAAAACCGGGTGTGTGTAGCCCGTACTTAAACTAATGCAAAGCCCTTTTAAAGGGCTTTCAAATCTTTCAAAGATTTATCTTAAGTCAATAGATGAAATAATAAGTTTTGAATGCGACCAAAACATAACGATACACATATTTCACCGGTCAGCACCCACAGCTATTATCGACCACCACCCCCTCTCGATGCCTCCCGGACTGCACGCACTCCTTTTTTCCCCGGAAAATACAGATCTTCAAATACAAGCACAAGTAATGAGAATACACAACAAAAGGCCCCCGAACTCAGCGGAGGAGGCGGCTGCTGCCCCCCCCCAGCGAGGCGGTGGTGATGCTCTTGCCTTTCTGCCCGGCAGCTGCTCCCAGCTTCTGCTCAGCTCCGCGCCCAGTACGGGACGTCAAGAGCAGAGATACAGATGCTGGGATAGGAGTCTGGAAACTGGGAATACCATAGTTCCTATTATGGTGGGGAAGGAGGTAAGGAAGGAAAATGCAGGCAAACAAGTGATTTGTGACTCACTAACACTATTTTATTTGCCTTGTTCTTGGCCTGGGCAAGTTTGACAGTCTCTGGGTTTTGGTCTTCTTCCACGTACTCCCACTGCTGTCTAAGCTTTCCCATGTGTCAAATGACCCAGACGTTTCTCCTCCACTGACTGTCTTCCCATTTGACTGAGCTACCCCTGTGATTAACAGGCAGGAGGTACATGAACAGTGTGCATTTTCAGTAACAAATTCTGCAGCTCGTTGAGAACTAAAAGTTAATAAAAATATTTTTAACATTTAGGTAGTAGTAGAGTCTGATTTGGTGTCTACTGATTTTGTTAATTTTCATATGTAATCAATTTAAAGAAACTGAAATTATACAACGAATTACCCAAGTCTGTTACAGAATCTCTCATTTTTAAGACTGGAGTAACGGAAAATTTGTTCATGCTTGCTGTATCGCTGCCTGAAGAGATACAGGAACAGGCAAAGAAAGCAAGCAGAACATAGCTGTAGCTGGCTGTGCTCATGTAATCCAAATAATCCAAATATTTAATAGCCAAATGTTCCCAACAATAAATAAGCAATAATAACCTATTCCGTATCAAAGGATATATTCGAACTCCCTGGGCAAGTTTTGGCTTAAGCTTGTGAGGCATGCGGTAGCTGAAAGGAAACACACAAATAAAAGATAAACACGTTCTGAATTATTTTACCAACAAAGGGGAGGGGAGGGGGCAGGAACGACCTACGCTGTTCTGGACTTTGTTCTCGAAACAAGCAGAGTAACTAAGCTCAAAGCACACACCGTGAACTGCGCAGCCCGTGACAAGGCACCAGGCCTGGCCAGATACCCAAACCAGTCCAGCACGCCCGCCTGGAGCCACGCCACGTCAGCGGGGGTGTTAGCTGAGCGCCCAGAGGACTGATAAGAACGTATTTATCCAGCCGTGAGCAAAGTGCGGGAAATCTCTGTGTCATATTCCCCCACGTTCTTCAAACACAGTTACATAAGCCTAACCCACATTTCCCTCTTACTGTGTGGCAAATATAATTCTCTCTTCAATAAAAAAAAAAAAAAAATTGAATCTGAAATAACATGTTAAATAATTTGCAGGAATGATTAATAGTTCTGCTGACTGGTAAAAATCTGGTTAGAGCAGCTAGAGTATGATGACTTTTTAGGAGCAGGATACAGTTTATCTGATTCTCTGTAACTGAGTGTCCTCAGCTGAACTTACCAGCCCTTTGCTGTGCGAGGATTATAACTCACACTGCAGTTGGATCAGCCTCCATTTCTATTTTTAGTGCAGATCTTGCTCCTTATTTAGTCGTGATTGCATAGCCAGAACTGCATTCTCAGCAGCTCAATGAAAAGCCTGCCTGTTCCATTTTATAACTTTTCCAGACAAAAAGATGGGAAGCCTGTAGCTTTCCAAACAGTCTTACTTTAGGAGCTTGCAATACGATACAGTCCAAAACCCAAGGGCCGCATGAATCCCTGCTGAAATACTATTGACTTTCCTGGAGTTTTACACAGCAAGAGTTTGGCTGCTTCTAAGTTAACCAGGATATTAAAAAACAAAACAAAACAAAACAAAACCAACAAAAAAACCCAAAACCAAACCAAAAAACCCCCAACCCCAAACCCCCCAAAACCCGTCTTCACCCTAAATACTTAAAAGTTATTTATTGAAACAGTAATATACATCTGGATCAAATTCTCCAGAAAACATTTTATCCTCCTTAGGTTCATAGTTTATAAATCCAATTCGTGGAGGCAACTACTAGCCAAGAAAGAAATAAACAAGGGAAAATGTTGGTTTTAAAGAATCTCTTAGCAGGGATGACCACACAGAAGTAATTTTCTGCCACTCAATTAAAACCATAAGAAGATTTTTAGTTTTGAACAAAGTTTTCCCACTACAGCAAGGAGTTGCTGTAATTCTGTCAGAATCAGCTACAATGCTTCACCTTCACTTATAGGATTTGTTTCTGGAGTACCTCCTTAGTCATATATACTTAGTAAGCTATATTTTCATGTGTTGCACATAAATCATGACTAAAAACCAAGATCAAGATGATCGAGGCCATTGTGAGGCTGTAAACACACAAAATGCAAAAAACCTACACTGATAATACATGTAAAATACATTTTTATCTACATGTACTGAAATACATTGTCAGTAATGGATCTTATTTCCATGTGCGAAGACACTTTGCATCTTACTTTACACTGAAATTACACATACGTCCAAACAGATCATTGTTCCTAATCCAAGATAGAGTCACATCCTCGCATGCACAGATCTCTTCTTAGATGTAATCCTGAACCCTTGCTCTCCCACCCTGCCACAAATTGCTAAGGAATTGTTATGCTGGTCAGGGAGTGATCACTGAATTCAGCCATCTTTATTGTATATGTAAGGATATGCAGCATTCCTCCTGCAGTGGGGAGATTGATTGCAGATGGAAATTTCCCTCGACTGCCCCTGTATTCAGGCCGTTGACTAGTCCTTTTATGCCACACTGAGAACACAAAGGCAGATTTAAAAGAAAATTAACTGGAGGAGTAAAGAATTAAAATCAGTGAAGGGAAGGCTGGACTAATATATTCTCATTGTAAATTCAGTAATTTAATTAGCCCTCAGTCAAACACTGGACAAATTACAAAGCCAATACAAAACAGAAGGGCCATAAAAATTATGTATTCAGCAGGTCTGAATTTGCATATTCTGTGTTCCCCAAATATCCTATTAATTCCATGAAAATGGAGGGTATTCCAAATACATGAAGTCAAGTTCTGTATCTTGATTTAAATGACACAAGCTTGAGAGAGAGAAGCTGAATGCCAGAAGAAGTACTCAAGATCACTATCTCAAAGGCAGGAGGTTAGAAACTGAAAGGACTGGAAGTTATTAACTGGAAACAAAAGACCTAAGTACTTGAAAGCCTGTTCATCCAAGCTGCTATCAGGAACATTGTACCCTTGTACCCTAAATGGAGACTACTGAAATGAGGGTATTTGGGATAGGGAGTGTCTTGACTGTGCTTCTCAATCTGATACATAAAGTTGAAACTCTAACGCATTCAGAAAAATATGATCATAAAATACTGGCACTGAGCTGCCAATGCTTAAATCGGGGCAATGGAATCATGCTGTGTGTGCCTATAAATTAGGAACAAAAATTTAAGCGTGACCATTCTGACACAGAGGTATTTAAGAACAAAGCTTTATTCTCAAAGAGCCATGAAGGCCACTCAGATTTTTTTTCAAGATGACACTGAAAGAGACTAAACTGCACATGAAATCCTTCAGAAAATGTCCAAAAATATAACATAGCCAGAGCCTATGCTAACTTCCTTTGAGCCCTTTTCAGGAAGGGGCTTTTGAGCTGATCCATGGCAGAGGAGCCCGAGAAGCTGATGCTGAACTGCAAAAGGCCAAGCTATAGTGTGGAAGTCTACACCTTTAGGAGAATATGCCATATTCCAGGAAGGTTTGGAGAAATCTTCCATGGGGAGGCTCTATATCTAAGAATAAAACTTAGAGGAAAACACCTTAAGGAATCATGACAAGATTTTCTCTAGCAAGCCGCTAGCACGGACTTTCTTGTGAAACACCATAGTATAGTACAAAAAGTATCAATTTGCCCACAACTACGTTCTGGTTGTAATTTTTAATAAAGAAAGTGACTGCTGAATCCATTTGGAAGAAATACTGATCTAAGTGTATATAGCCTTGTTTGTAATTCAACACTATAAAGAGTACCTTAACAAATTATGAGTATTTTGTGTCTGATGTAATAACTATTTTGGTATTTTCAGTTAGAAGTGACCAGTTCTGTGTTTTGAGTTAGGAAATGTGCATAACATTAAAATAAACTATTCAAGTGCCATTTTAAATCAAAATGAAGTAGGTCACTTTGAAGTCAGCTTTAATGGGCAGTTTTGTTGTTGGGTTTTGGTTTTTTTTTTTTTAAATGAGAGCATGAGTCTGTTCCCTCGGCACCACTTAATCACTGCTAACTTTCATGAAGAGCAAACAAAAGGCCTCTTTTATTTATCCATTATGTTCCTAAGAGGTGAGAACAGCTTGATGCAAATGAAAATCATTAAAGCATTCTGCACTACCATTAACTGTCAGAATATCTGTCTATGCAAATGCAGCACATAAGCCAGTGAAACTGCAGCCTCATGACCTTCTGCATTGAAATCCATGCCTTATGACTCTTAACTCAACAGTTAAAATACTCTCTCTGACGTGTCTTTGTGTAAGTGCTTGGTTTGGATAGGCCTGGAAATGGAGTGCAAGCCATTACACAGAAACATACTCAGTTTCAGACACCCCTTCACCCTGACTGGGCAAGGGCTGACATCAGAGATACCTGATTTGTAACAGTGCTACAGTAGGAATAACAAGCTAAAATGTGATTGCCCAGATTGGATCCTGCATGCAATTACACCCATAACTTCACTCAAATGAGTACTTCCATTTAAGACACAATGAACATATAATAATGCAAAACCATAAGTGGTTTGTAGGATTAGAGGCCTAATTAGATATAAAACCTACTGACCTAATTCTTTAGAACTTTGTCCTTTGTGTAGCCATTTATGCCCATGCGAACGGCATACAGAACACTGCTATTCTCACCAACCGCCCAACGAAGATGGGCGAATGTATGGAGCTAGAGAGTTTAGTCCTCCAACAGCAGTACCTAGCAAGAGAAATGCACCACAACTCCTGCGTTCTTAGTAGTTTCAACCGGAGACATGCTTGCGATAGCTCAGACAGAGGTTACAGAAGGCCACTTACTGCTGTCCACTCTGTCTCTCTCCTTGGCGAAATTGAGGTCAGTCATCAGGCACAAATTTACATCTGCTGCCTAAGAGCTTTTCTAGAACTACGTCTTGGCAAAGGTTAAGGGTATCTCCCGCTCCTTTGGGACACGCACCTTTGTTGCATACTCTCACGTAGCAGCAGAGTGGTTAGGACACTGCGTTACTCGGTAGCAGCTGAAGAGGCAATAGTAGATGGGATTCTAGGCTTTCCGTTGCTTGAAGGACACCAGACCAGCCTCTCCTGTCTCCCAGGAGAGTGTCCCTATCAGCAGGTGGTTGCACGTGAAGCACCTCTTACCTCCAGCTTGGGTCTTTGCCAACCAGCGCTGAGGAATGGAAGACTTAGAGGCCAAAAAGAATAAGGAAGCTTTAATCTCCTAGGCTTGCTTATGTTTTTTCATTAAACACTAATTATATAGCTTGCATGTGTAGTACTGAGTGCAGGGACTAAGGACTCTCAGTCGAGGGCCCTTCTTACTCATTTATTTAGCTGTTTTGAGAAGTAATTAATGTATTTGAAGCACTTAGAACAGAAAGAAATCAGTGGAGCTGAATAACCCTAAAGGTCTTGTTCCGAATTTGGCAAATGGGCACATTTAAAAAACCTTATCTGAGACACTGCTGCTCTGCCTACACTTAGGAAAACGGTACCAAGGAACGAGCTGGAACAGCAGCCTGCTCATCACCCACGCCGTTAAGCTGCCAGCACGCCACGCGGCAGTTTTGGCCCGTAACAGGGGTACCGTCCGAAACAGCGCTCCCGCACTGCGCAGGGACAGCGGTCGAGGCAGAGGGGGACAGCGGCCCCTCGAGCCCTGTTTTATTTCACAGTATAGATGTAAGGTAAGGAACATTACGAAGAAGCCAACGAGGAAATTATGAATGCTACTGTCACAGTACAGTTCATGCCAAATCATCTGGAATTTTTAAACCTTTGAAGTAGCAGTGTTATCATTTTATACACAATTAAATTAAAATAAGCTTAAAAAGTTTTGGTTTTATTAGGGACATAGAAATAAATCATGCTAAAAACAATACGATATTTACAGAAACATTGTGCCTCTAACATGCTCATTCATCTCCTTTCCTGTCAGAATGTAAGAAATAAAGGATATGTTTCAAGGTAGTGCATTTTATCCCTTTTGGCAACTACTGCTGTATTTTCTCTTTATCTGAGTGAAATTTGCTTCAAAACAGAACTATTTAATTTGAAAAATGCTAATACTTTCAAAGTGTGATAAAAGATAAAGCTACCCTGGATGAGCTTGAAAAACATGGATGCTGTTGATTTCTTTTGTTTAAAATAAGCAATTTCTGAAGTACTCCAGGCAAAAAGCAATTCTGTGCCAGTCATGAAAAGAAGAAATAAGGGAACTGACTAGTAATTTCATGCTGCAGCAATAGAGAGAAACTCAGGTTACCAGTAGTGAAATCTTTATCACAAAACAGGTTTAAAAAGTTGCAGCTAGAACATGTGGTCTTTAAACACGTATTTTTTTTCTCCAACTACAACCAAGAAAAGGTGGAGATTTTTTGGTAAGAAATTCAATTTCCTTTTCGAATAAATAGATACTAAAAAAATCTTAGTGATTTTAAAAGCTTATTCCTTACAGTACAAAAATACATTCTCATTTTTAATGTGTACCTAGAGATTCACCTAGAGCCACCATAACTGCTATCTTTAGAGACAATGATGAAGAAAAACAATCAGGGGATGCAGGAAAGGTATTGTTTAATGAAAGACGTGCCCATTTTTCTCAAAGCACCAGAAGTCTTGGCACTGACAGTTCTTGTTTCAAATGTCCAGTCTTAACGCCTTATGTCAGAATGGTATGGTTTTGCAGACAAGCCCACAACTACATTTGATTTACTGACTGATTCTCTTCTGTTTCCTTTTAAAGATAAAGAATGTGTTTAAAGCTGAGTGTGAGAATGTGATCACTCCCTGGAAGGCTCTCTTCCCTCTCTGAACAATCTGAGACTCTTTTAAAGTTATTTTTACAGCATAATCATTTCCTACTTTTCCCTGCATATCCGTACTTTCACTCAACAATCATTTTCTTTGAAAAAAGCATGGTCCTAATGTGAACACATAATTATTATCACATCATTAATTATTAAGCGAAAAAAAATGAAATAGGTCAAAAGCCTAAGCCCTGTCCTCAGAAAAACAGCTACGCACAATACTGTCTCCACAAAACAGCTTAAAAAGTAGCATAGAAAAAGGAAGGTGGAGGTGCAGTGGGTGGGGAGACTGGACTATGGCATAGTGCTTAATACTTTACAGATTTTGGGGGCAGTGTTGTATAATCTTATTAGCCAAGTCATCAAGTTCCTGCTTTTGGACAAAAACAAGTATTACTGATTTTCTAACTAAAGCAGCTGCAAGATTACTCAAGAGACAGCAGGAAACACGCACCATACTATAACAGAATCCAGTCTCAGTCACTTAACTGCACAGCTTCCAGAGAGAATGTATCCGATTTCTTTACTTGACTAGGACTCTATAAGCAATGCACACAATTTTCCCCCCAAGAATCTGGAAACAGAATCACGGTGTCTTTCCTTTCAATTTTTCCTAACTTCAGTTAACCTAACACATTAGATTAGCAGATGTACTCTATAAATTTGTTTTCTTCCCAAGTTTGTATCTCCAACTGTACCTATCTCATGCTTTGAGATATAAAATGACCAATATACTGGTATAAAAATTAATTTTATTTGTAAGACTCCAAAATTTTTGAGGTAGATCTGTGTGCCGATGAGGCCTGCATTTTCAGTGTCATCCTTTAGTAGGTACTACTAGAATCGATAGATTAATAACAATAACAAAATAATGATAATAATATAATCTCAATATGTAATAATAATAATGTAATAATATCAGCCCTTCAATGCGAATAGTGGGCAAAAAAGAATGCTAGCAAAAAGTCCTCAGTAAATGAACATTTTTGAAACTAGGTTTCAGTAGTCTAAAATTAGTTTTTTAAACATCTAGATAAGAGCACCACCTTAGAAATTCTAAACTACACTAAATTTAATTTCAGGACACACAAGCCCAAAAATGTTACCCTTAAAGGACAACAGGATACTAAGCAATATTTAGACTACAATAAACCAAACGATAACACTTTCCCCAAAAGCCAGAACAAAATACGCAGTCCAAAGGAAATCTTTAGATATTACATAACTCAATTTTACGAAAGCATTTGGTACTCTCGTGAAAGCTCAAAAATCACTCAGAATGTGTTGCATAGACTACAATGCTGAACAAGAGGTACAAAGACACAATGACTGTGTAAAAATTCTGAAACTTAAGGAAAACAGTGAATATTGTAGGGCTCAAGATAAAACTGTGAAAACTGACAGCGAATAAAAGAATCCTAGGAAAAAGGACAAGTAACAATCTGTCTATATGCGTGGTGCCACAGGAACTGTTGTGAGGCCTTGTTTTATTTGACATCTTCGTTAATCCCCGAGAAGCCACAATGCAGACAACTTTGAGGACACCGATACACCTCAAAGTAACTTAGTGTGGCTAAAATGCAGTCAGAAAACAGTAAAATGAAATTGAGTACATGAAAAAAACAAGCTACTGCTATGGAAATGACTGAGAGAAATATTCTGGAACAGATTCTGGAATATATTCAATAGGATGGAAATACCCCAAAGGCATAATATTTGTAAAGGATCTAAGGATAACAAGCAAGCAGGAACTACAAATAGATTTGTAACAGAGTACCAACAAAGAGACTAATTTAGATTTGACTTGCGTACTTGGAAGCACTGTAACCTAGAGCACAAAGGTAACAGTTTATACACGGCAGTAGGGCAGACTGTAGAACATTTTATTTGTGGACAACTAACAAAGTCCTTCAAGCCTCTTGGTGGACCAAACATTAACACGCTCAAGTAATTAATTCTGCCCTACACATAGAGGTCATATGGATGCTTGAAACAAAGTAAAAAACTTTTTGGACATAAACCATAAATTCTTCATCCACGCTCTTTACAACCACGCCTGGAATTCACCAATGAGTACTAGGCATATTATGAGAAAGATCTCTGCAAATTGGATGGAATTCACATAAAAATAACAGAAATTCTTTGGGAGCTGGAAAGACTCAAAAGGAAATGTTACAAACCTATATGAGTGTTACCTTACTTGTTCAAGCTAAGCAAGTAGGAAGTTCAAAATGCCTCCCTCTTAACATTCAGTTTGTTCTGGAAAATTATTTCAAAGGAACAAACCCCAAGAAGGAATAATAATTATTCAAGGTGATAAAAGGTTATATATACATACTCAATTAGGAACAGAAAGATTCAGACAATACAGGAAACATATACTGAGTTCTAAACTACAGGTAATTGTCCTAATAGAAAAAAACAGTAGGCATCTGAAACTGCAGCGTAACATACACATTCATATATTCCTGGGATCAGTGCTGACAGATATGGACAAAGCATTTAATGGAGCTCTGCCATCCCTAATCTAATCTTAAAACATTTTAAGTTTACTCTTATGGCGATACTCCTCTCTCCTTTTGGATAACAGATGGCTGTTTGTGATCTACATATTGGACTGAGGTTTCTTTCACTTTGATGCATGAATGAGGAATGCCTCCCATAAGTCAGGCTACATTATAACTACAAATATAGCATCTAAAATTAAATGGATTTCACTTACCATCCAGCCCCACTTCTGTGATTCATTCACAGAAACACATTTCTCATTTTAAAACAACAAAAATTCAAATAATAACCACATACTCATGTATATTTGGATACATAAGTTATAGGAGACTGATAGGGCTTTTGGCAGTTATAGTACTTGAAAATTTTCCATTATGTCATCTTTTTAATTACTTACTATTTGAACCATTTGGGCTAACTCTCTTCACACCAGACACTTCTCAGTTGACAGTTTCAACTAAATGCTTCAGCTGTTTATTAGAACTAGAATATGAAAGATTATGTTTCGCTTTCCTGTTTAAAAACAATTCTTACAACCATTTACCTGTGCTGCATCAGATGGAATAGAAATTTCAAAGTTTGGTAGGGATATGTACACATGCAGAGGAGATGGAAGGATCAACCACGTGCAGCCTCAACTGGCAGCTCTGTTGTAAAAATAAACCAATTACTTTTATTTTTACAACAAAAGCTATTCAAATGCTCAACCATTTTTCCCTTTATACTCTACTACTTGCCAGAAACTCTCACTGTTGAAAACACCATTCGCACAAACAGTATTAATGTTCAAGTGTTATATGCCATTACACACAATTTTCTCTTTTAAGTCCATATCCAACTTCTATAGCCATTAGAGCAAAGCACCAGACAGCAGGTTTTTAATTATGTTGATTCAGCAATGCCACTCATAAAAACAGCTCTAGCACTCTTCCTTATCTAAGACTTAATCGGTTCATCTTAATCAAATTTCATCTATGAAATTCTCATTGTCATACATCCAATCAGTAAACTTCACTTATTACTATACTGTTAACTGTTCCCCAACAATGTGTGTGTTCTTGTTATACTAAACTTAACTCCTTATGCAATCATATAAACATTTTGCTCTTGACAGTAGGTCATTCCCCAAGAATGGGAGGGAACCTCAATCTGTTCTTGACATGTAGAATTCCGTCAGCACAGAACAGACCAGGAATCTCATCTTTAGAATTAAAATTAAGTGTTTACTGATCATTTTCTCTACCTTATGCATATGCTGCTTCTCAATTAAATACATTTTCTCAACTTTAAAAAAAGTGGCATAGTTCTACATTGTTGCACATGCAATTCTTTATTAATTTTTACATTTCAGTTTATATAATTTTCTTGAATACTTATGCATTTTCCTGTACACACATTCACTGGTAGGTTTTTTTGATATGAGGCAATGGCAAGACCTGAAAACGTTGGAAAAAAAACTATTACTTTCAAAACAAACAAAAAATTGAATAACTTTCAATCAAAACTTCTGTTTGAAATGGAAGTTGCTAAATGCAAATACAACCCAGGAAACAAAAATGGTCAAAGGCGACTTTGCATTTTCAGATAAACATTATGTATGTGAATGCGTATAGACAACTCATTTACGGATATGAACATATACATAAGGCCACAATACATGTTGTAATGGTTGCATTTGTGCTACAGTCAAGGTTTTCTGAAATAGAAAGCTATACCATATCCATGGTATACAATGTATTTTGTACAATGATGATGAATATTCATTTATCCTAACAGCTAAATTGTCTGCATCAATTAGAGGAACCCACTATTGAAATGTTCAGGGAACTACATGTAATTCTTCTAGAATTTTGATCATCAGGTGCAGTCATGTGCGATAACCAGCAAACATCATATAACCCTTTTCATAACCTCGTCAACCTCCATATTAAAAATTGCTAAAATGCTCTGCCCTCCTACTTTCACCGAGAGAAGAAATTTATTCCTTCATTGGTTAGAAACCTTCTTTCATGGCAAGTTAATTTCCAGTTTATATCTAATCATTCTACATCAACACTGTTCTTTGACTTAAATAATTTTTTCTTCTTGCTTACTCCAAAGTTACAGATATACTTACAAAGTTCACTTATATTCTCTCACCTTTTGTTTTTCTAAATGAAGCCAACTGATTTTTACCTTCTTGACAAAACAGGCTTTCCATATCCATGATCATTTTTAGAACCCCACTCTGCACCTCTTCTAGTCTAAATTCATCCCTCTTGACGACTTAAAAAATAGTCCAAATAAGGTATGATGAATATGTTGTATAATCACATTGATATATCACTTGCTTTGATAGACATAACTCACTTCATGCAGTTTAGGATTGTACTTATCTTTTAGGACCCATCGTGGGGATAGATTCATACTACCCTGACTTCCAGATCTTTTCTTCTGTCATTTCTGACATTCTAGTTCAGAGCAGAAAATTATTAGCAATTTTAAAGTGCAAAATCTTGCCTTTCCTATGCAAGATGTTATAACATTCCTATTATTCCAATCCAAAACACACAATTCTTCCTATATGATATGCCTGTTCTCCTCGAAACTTAAGGTTACCAGTAACTTTTATTTATATGCTGAATTGGACTACGCTAAAGACATTAAACAGGCGGACTTTACCTGTAGCCAGCTTCCAGTTTTATAGTTCTTCTTTCAACACAATCCACTGTCATTTCCCATTAGCAATTCTTTACGTTACATATTCTACTTCGTTTCTCATATGGCACTATACTGAATCTTTTTATGAAGTACAGATTAAATCTCCTTCATTTCCTTTGCCGATAAATTGATTATTTTATCAAAAAACTACCCAGTTAGTTACCCCAACAAAATCTACCTTTACTACACCAAAGTTGCATTTTTTTCTACTTCTATGCCTTTGCTTACCCTACATTATAATTTGTTTCCTACGTGTCATATATTGCAACAGTTGCATGTAACAATTCTTGGGCTCTCCTTCAAACACACCTTACTTTCCAGTCACATGGCACCACTCTTGCCCTGATAGGTTTATTGAGAGTCTTTGCTAAAAGACTGCTTTGATACTTCTAATATTTTCATAATTGAGACCTAGGTTAATTTTCCCATCAGGTTTCTAGTGGCAAGACATTGTTGGTGTAAGGCCATTGATTAAATATGTGACTGCCCTGGTTCTGTCAGAATCTGACTGCATGACACTTCAGAGCCTATTGCCTATCCTGTATCTCTTCACTGAGAATTTAAAAAAACAAAAAACCCAAACTCATTAATTAGGATCTTAAGCATTATTTACAAAGCACAGTTACCTCCACAAATGAATTCAGCAGCCCAAGTGGCACTTTAGGCCAGTTTGGTATCCACAAGTTGCTCAATTCCTTGCTGTTCACATGCTGTCCTAGATTTTTATCTGATAACGTCCAGACAGCACTTGACTTTCCGCTGGTATGATGGGCATGTGCAATGTTGCCTCAAATTCTGGCATAAATGGGCCTAACTACCTGGAGTAAAACAAGGCTTGTCACGACTCTTATATGAGGAATCCTCCTGCGTACCTTGCTTATGATGTCTGGTTTAATAAACATTCTTAAAAAATGAAGGACCACCGGAAATGAATCTTCCCTAATATTTAGCATAAGTGCATTAGTTCATCCATTAACCTACTGTTAAGGCACTCATGCATGAAATGCAGACCTGTTTTCAAATCCCAGACCTGCTTGACTTGGAAGAAAGAGCTATCTTTCCCTGTTCTTTTATCTCCCAAATAAGATAAAGGTGGTACTTGCTTAGTACCTAACTCTAGGAGAGGACTCCAAATTGAGAATCCTGAGAGAGGACTTCAGCCTTACTCCTTTGGGCAGGGGAATATTGAGTTTATACTTTCTCAGCATTTCTAGACAGCTTCTCATCCAGTGTACTCACTTCTGTGGACTAAGAGGACTACCTCTTGCACTGAGCGTTTAGGGAGCCCCAGAGCCTAACATGACACTATGGATTCTCATATGTGGCAAAGTATGCACAGGTTTGGCAGTCCAAAATCACACAGCATAGCACCAAATATTTTAGTCTAAAGATTTAGCCTTTTTTCACTCACTTAAGTCTGTGGGGCACACTGGGAAATAAAGTTCCTGTGTAACGCAGACGGTCTGACTGTCTGTGTCAGGACACCACACAGTACTCCTGACCTGTGTGCCCAGGCTTTCTCCCTGCAGAAACCATGTTTCTGTCACCTGAAAAATCAACACCTGAGAATATGCGGGTCACGCTCAGCCCTCATTCTGAAATATAGTTTGGATAAATCCAGGGCATCCCCAGACTGAGAGAGCACTCCAAGATTTCAGACCACAGACCTCAGAAATACTGACCATCCTGGAAATCAACAGGAACTCAAACACAGATAAAAAACTCAGTTTTGAAGTTAAGATGTACATTCGAAATTCTACCTTTGTGTTATAGGCTAAACTTTTATCATCAAATTCTGTTGCATCCTGCTACTATAATTAGATATTTGAAAAATGTGGCTTTTCCCTGGCCCCATCGTGTTTAGTCACTAGATGATTCTGTGTCTGCTCATATTTGCATTTATAATTTTTTTGTGAATTGCAGATACTGTTTTGTGACCAGTTTTTTTTTAAAGTATCTTACACAGTAAGGATTAAGAGAAAGAAAAAACTGATGTGCCTTTTGTTAAAAAAAAAAAAAAGGCAAAACTATATTGATTTTACTCTATAGAGAAATTCTAACTTTTACAACAGTCATCAGTTATAGTGATAACTAATACTATTAATACTCAAATTTTTATTGTACAGCTGTTTAACTGTGCATGATTAGAAGCAGTTATATATTCAAGCTTGATTATTTTCATGCAAATACATAGCTGGCTAATGGGGAGAACAGCTGCTGCTTAGCAACTGGAGGAACAGAGAAAGGGGGTGACTTGCTTTATAACAGAAAACTGGATGAAATCTTTTAGAGAGAGTACATACAGAGTTTGGAGATACCAGGGAAAATGGGTGGTAGTACCCTCTAACTATGATGTTTCCTTTTGCAATTATTGACATCTGAGGACGGCACCATTTTCAGGTAATAAAGGATAAACTACAAGAAAATTTATATATAGTAGACGCATGAAAAACAAATAAAACAAGTGCTAAAGATAAACCCTGACATAGAAGCTGAAATGTAGGAAATCCAGAAACAGGCTTTGTGACTGTCACCTACTGCAAGGGTTGAACTGACTTTCAGACTTCAGCAACTTAAAACTACTGATCTTAAGCTACTACAAGCCAAGACTGCTGGAAGAAATGCTCTCTTTTTCTTGCTGCTGCTCAAGCTCAGCCCCTGCACTGCCTCCTCCACTGTGCGAGCACAGGCTTTCACACACCTACATAATGAGGCAGATCAGGGACCTGATCTAGGTTAAAACTAACCCGTATTTTTTAGTTGTATCACTTTTACCTGGATCAGTATCCGAATCCCGTTTGCTATGCAGCTACTCAAATGCTTGCACTGACATGAGGAGGAGGGCAGGGGGACCTCCCATGACAGTGCTGACTCAAACCTTTTCTGAAAATATATTCTTACCTTGGTGTGACCCTGCAGACTAACTTGACTTGACTGCAAGAAGAAAATGAAAGCAGAAGTGTGCTCTACGAAATGAACGGAAACTGAAAAGTCACAGCTCAGAAAGCATGTGAGTTCCATAGAAATGTCTGCATGGCTATAAGACTACCACTTGGATCAAGCTCCTTACATCAAAAAAGGAAGTCAATTTTTTCTCTCAGAGTAACATTCAACACTTTCAGAAATCAAATTAATACCTCATATGAACAGGAAACTGGCTCTAGGTTAGGTATCAATTGTTCTTGTCTCAGTCCTGCTGCCTTCCGTTTGCAACAGTTATTCCTAATTCAAAGCATGGTTCTCTCTGATTTTAACAAACAACATAAAATTTTTCATAATAAAATAGAAGACTCTGAATGATGTGCTTTAGTGAATCCTGCTGTATGCTTCTAAAAGGCTCATTATTCCAGCTATCTACACTATTCTATTGTGGGCAATTGCTTCCTCTTCAGCAGGACTATCAGACACAAACCTGTGCCTACACCTCACACACCATACTCATTTAGAAAAAGCCAGAATCCTCCAGTAGCTTAAATGTCTTGGATTATGTACCCACCCAGCTGAGGTGCAGACGCACATCATGTTCTGCTGCCTATGTATATGACGAGAATATAGTAGTGGACTGGTATCCCCTTGCACAGAAGTGGACTGCTGATGTCGTAGTATCTTAAACTCATGCAGGAAGGGGCACCAGAGCACATCTGCTAGTGTTCAAAGACATTAAGCCGTCAGTGAAATAAACAGTGGTGGGAAGATAGAATGCTCAGGAAGTTAAGAGGACCATGTGAACAGAAAGACAACAGAGCACAGAATAGAGTAACACAAGAGCAGAGTAGTGTCCCTTCCAAAGTCCTATGGAAAATGTGGGAAATGTATTAGCTTAGCACCAGTTCAAAATGTATTCAAATAACAAGAGTCAGAGATGCTATTTCTTAACATGCTTCACCAGTAACCTCCTAGTGATTTATCAGCCTTCATGAAATTTCAGCATTTTTAAGATTATTCCTGCAGTTCCAAAGGTTTTCCAAATATTAGCCTTGCAAATGTAAATAACTGTCAAAAAATTAAAGTTGTAGCTCAGTTATTCTTTAGATACAATGAAAATAGTTTGGGTTTCAACCCTATTTCAACTACTTACGTCTGTGACGCAAGATTTCTTGATAACTAGGTAGTTCGACTTTTTTTTTCTGTTTGCATAAAAATGAGTTTAAGGAGGAAAACAGATGTGAGCTAGCGAACATAAACAGCTTACAAAGAAAGAGTAGGAAACCAGTTACCCTTGAGTAGACAGGCAAGCTTCCTGTTCATTACAATGAAAAAATGAAGGGTAGCAACTGCCTGACCTGTCTTTTGTTCAAATCTAAAACCAAAACATATGTAAGCAAAATGTGAAACATATGTTTTACATATTGGACTTTTGTCAGATTTTATAGATATGTACGTTTGTCTCGTATCACCCAGTCTTGCACGCATATGTAACAATATCATTCTAAGTAGATGTAAGAATATTTGGCCTTTTTATAGGCTGATGTTCCACCCTGCCAACTCCTTCGATATTTGGCGTCTTTTTTTTTTTTCCCCCAAATCCTCAGCTCTGAGACAAAGAGACTGCAACCGGAATCCCAACTCAATGGTTTTATTTCTTATCATTTTACATGAAAACCTGCACGAGAGAGCTGGAAAACGCAAACCAAGCTCCCCTAAACGGCCAAATAAGAGAAACCTAAACCCTCGTGAGTTTTTACCCGAATTAACGACGGGGAGCAGGGAGGCACCCAGCTCCCGGGACTCTCTTCCTCCCGCTTCACGCAGGTCTCTCTCACTGACGGGCCCTAAGAAGCGGAGAGCCCGACCCCCGCCTCGGGGCGGCCCTCCCCAACCGGAGCGGACCCGCGGTACAACAGCAGGCCGCTCCCTCACCTCCGCCACGTACCGGCGGGGTGGGGGGGGAGCTCCCAGCGCGACCTTTATCCCCGGGAGGGGGGGGAGCAGGAAGGTAACAGGGCAGCCATGACAGAGGAGTAGAAAGAAACGCGGTGGCCGTGGGGAGAGCGAGGGCGGGGGAGGAGCGCCATGGTGGAGCGCGCTGAGAGGAAGAAGAAGAAGAAGTAGAAGGAGGAGGAGGAGGAGGAGGAGGAGGGCGAAGGGG